>CM021105.1:257076296-257128889 GCA_007115665.2 Sequoiadendron giganteum
CTCAAGTCTATCTCTCTTGGGTCTCACTCCCTCCCATGCTACCTACACTAATCGGTGTCACTCCATTGCCCTCTCTCACAATCCCTCTTTTTCAGGCCTCACTTACCTCCCACCCTACTTTCTTAGGTCTCTCCTTCCCACCCCCTCTCTCCCACTTTGACTCCCTCTCCTTCTCTCAGGTGTCTCCCTCCCATCCTCTCTCTCCTCTCTCTCTTAGGTCTCCCTCTCCCTCCCCCCCCCTCTCTCTCTCTCTCAAGTCTCTCCCTCCTATGCCCTCTCTCTCTCTTTCTCCCACTCCCTCTATCTCTCTCCCACTTTATCTCTCTCCCTCTCTCTTAGGTCTCTCCTTTTCAAAACAACACATTTGGCGCTCGCCAAATTTGGAGAGCACCAAATTTGGCAAGTGCCAAGTGTGTTTTACCTTGAAATGATAAAATAAGGCTTGACCCCATGATTCAGGCCCACAATCTTGTGAATTTTTTTGGTTCAACGCTTTATTCGAGTCATAAATGCCTTTTTTTATGTAGTTGACTTCATATTGTACCAATCTATGCTTGATCCATCACCTTTTTACCACCAATTTGCATGGTAGACAACGTAGAAGAAGACATTTTGATTTTTCTACATCATTTTACATTATCTGAGGTAATATATTCATTTTGGTAAATTGAAATATTTATATTTAGTATATTTGTTTGTTTTTGACAATATAAACTAAATTTCCTTAATGATTTTATTAATCATAACAATTGGACATAGAATTCAACATTGAATTAGATGGGATTTGCATAAAAAAGTTCAATTTTTATGAGTTTGAAGAACAAAAAAATTAAAAACATGACATTTACTTAACATAAATTTACTTATGAATTCTATTTTCATTGCTTATAGTAGTCCATTTCTAGCATGGCTAGTGGAATTCACTGTATTTCATTCTTTTTCAATTAATTTGGAAATTTTTTATTTTCATCTAATTTGGAAAACCTAATAGCTTTCATCAATGTTAATGCAAGTGTCCATTAATTTTTTTGTTCCATAAAAAATTCACCTTCATTGAACATGTGCTTAGATAAATTCAAGTGAGTTGACATAGTTGTTAATGCAATTTTCCATTCATTCATACCATTTACCTTTCTAATAAATAAAAAAATGGGATATTTTGTGCAATTGAGAATGCTTATTGTCTTTCTAAGTTACCTCATTGCCAAAGAAATAGTGAATAATTATAAGATATAAGATCACAAACCCTTCTTTGAATTCATATTCTTCATGACTTCGTTGACAATCAAAAATTGGTTTTGAGAAAAATAAACACAAGAGTCTCTAGTTTTCATTTAGGTGGCAACAACTTATACCCTAGGTCAGTGATGCAGAGCAGGGAGACAAAACCTTCAACAATCATTTAATTAGATCAGTTTCAAACAATATTCAATCTCAAAAACCTCAATTCAATGTTGAACTGACCAATTCACATCTAAAACAAAACAAAGATCATCCATAAATAACAAGCTATGCTTTTCAAGATGACTACCATTCTAAACCTCTGGAAGATTTTAACAAAACCCACCATATGTAAGTCTATTGCTCGAAATATTGTATTCATACAATAGTCACTCCTAACAAAATGAAATAAACTCAATATTACTAGAAACTATAATCTGTGAATTGTTCATCACAACCTTTATAAAGTTCAAGTTCAATAATGCTAGTCAAAAGGTCCACAACTTCAAAATCAACGTTGCAAGCCTCTGGTGCAGGAGCACCTTGTAAGCTCAATTTTGTCAAAAATTTCATCTTTTAGTGAGCATGGTCAAATGCTAGGATTTTAGTTAATTTTGAGTATATTGTGTTCAGTAAGGTCAATTAGACCATTTTATAATGTATTTGGAGCTAAGGGAGTTCAGTTGTGTCATAGCTTGCAATTTGGCTAAATGTGGTCAGAAAAGTTGCTAAAAGATGCAAAAGTTGTAGAGTTCGAGGGAGTTGGAATGAAATAAAAATATGTTTAATAACCTTCAATTCCTCAAAGGATAGGTTGTTGATTGATTTGTACCCCATTTTTTTAATCAAGAAGAATGTTATTTTCTAGAAATTTACTGGTTTCTCTCACTTTTCTTGTTGTTGAAGGGCCTCTATGGACTCTAAGATGATATGAAATCGGTTGGATGTTGTAGATTAATGAATTAGATTTCATTTTCATCTATTTATAGGTTCTAACTCTTTGTATAGTGAAAGTTAAATTTTTTTTACTGCTACTACCTACTTTCACAACGTTCTTGGATTGAGGGGTTTCATTTGTAATTTGACCCATTACACTTTTTCTGCCTACTGTAACTTGTGGAATGGGTCCTGTAACTTTTAAAATACATGGTTAACCTATTTAGAATGTTGTGGGGTCAAGGTTGGGTGTTTGGGATGATGTTCTAGGACTGTAGTAGGGTCTTTTCGTGGTGAAAATTATGGCTTCAAGTGGTGTTTTGATGAAATGTGGTAAGGACTATCCATGTAATGTATTATTCACCATGTGTAGGGTCTAGTAAGTGTGTTTGGTGCTTTGTATGGGTCTGGCAGTTCTGAGAGATAAGAGTTTCATTAAAACCCAAAGTATTTTGCTTGAAATTAAGGGTTTGGTGTATTAGGGGTCTAGAGGTCTTGGACCTAGAAACAAATCAGGAAATTGGAGGTTTTGACACATAAAATACTTTTGTTTGAGGATTTTGAGTGAATATGTAGTGTTTAAAAGGTACTCTGTTTGTAAATTAGGCCAATTGAATAGCCTTTTCCAAGGTGGGTCTATTGGAAGTCAATGTTGGTCCAAAGGAGTTGATATTGGGGTTTACCTATGTTTTATAGCTTGCAAATGGGTATATTAATCATCCTTGATTTTTTCAAGTGTTTTTGAAAATCTCGGTGAAAAGGCCCTTGAACTGGGTTACCTATGCTACAAGGGAAAGCTTGGTAGAAGTTGGGATTTTTAGTTGAACATCTGGTTTTGCTTTGGAATCTGATTGATTCTCATTGATTTTTTGTATTGAATGGTTTCCACCCCTCTCTGCATCAAAAACGGTGTTTCTTGGTAAGTTAAGTGATCAAGTTGTGTGTAAGTCTATTAAGAGCCTTCCTCTAAATCCTTAAACAAGTTCATTATGGATTCCTACATGTACTGCATCAGCCTCTAGGTACTTTTCCAACTCTTCAAACACACTCAAAATCCCTACTCTAATATCTAACCCTACAGACATCTAACTCCATCATGTATGAAAAATATTGTGTAGCATAGACATGTTTGATAATTCCAAACAGCTTGATGCCTTCTTTCATAAAATGCTTTGGTGTGTTTCATATTTAATACAATGTAACCATTGATATCAATATTTTTGTAAAATGCATTACTTACTTTTGTTCTATGTGTGTTTGTGAACATGTAGCATTGAAGGTCATTCCAAGGAAACACCAGAAGCATCTAACACCAGAGGAATGTTCTGCTAAAAATGCAAGGAGAAGAGAATCAAAAAATGTAGCTCGTGAAGAAAAGGAATTGCAGCCCATACAACCACAAATTCCCGTGCAATCTAAGAGAGATGTCAAATTGGAAAAACAAAGGGCATGGATGAGGAAATTTTGTTGAAGGACATGAATGGATACATAAGTTGGGGGCACATCATCAACCATAGGTGAAGCTCAATGCACATCTCTAGTTGAAGACACACTGACAACAACATGTGGTTTTCTAGGTACATCGGAAATCACATCTCCAATTGAAGACACACCATAAAAAGCATTGCATTTTGAAAGTACATCAGCAAACACATCTCTATTTAAAGGAACTCTACAAACGACATCTCAAGTTGGAGGTACAACATCGTTTACATGTCAATCTCAAGATATGCCATCAATTGCACCTCCAATTGGAGGTACACGATCTATCCCTGATGTTGTTGACCTTCCCAATATTGACACAAATTTACATTTGAGAACTCCTCCTAGAGTTTTGCATAGAAAACCTACATTTTTGATTGATATTTATTCAAATTTTTTGAAATGGATTCCTAATAAGATTCCAAAATGTACATGTCAAAGATATGCACAAAGGATATGGAGTTTGTTTTTTGTGAAGCTAAGTGAGGGTGGAAGATGCCAACTATATGTTGAAATGATGAGGTAACTCAAATTTAGGCCCACCATGAAGGCTCTTGGGCTAAGAGTTTTTAATGACTCAAGTTAAAATTCCATTGTAAATAACTTGATGAGTGCATACAAGAGCATGGGTTCCACCTCACGCATGAAGGATAGTTGTGCCACATGACATGTGATGACAACAACACTATTAAGAATTAAAACAAGGAACAAGGTGAACCTTACAAAGGCAAGTAAGCATTTGAAAATAAGTAGATCATCTCTAATGAGAGCCAAAGGAATGTGTGAAAGAGTGGAGGATCCAAATAGCAATGAGTTATGGGCATTTTCGGGTAGAGTGCCATGAAAGACACAAGAATTGCTCAAGGCTTGAGATCTTTAATTGTGAATTAATGGAAGGATAACACAAGGACCTCTCCTAATCAAAGAGATGTTGTGAGAAGGAGAATTGGTAGTAAAAACTGTGAGCCACATCCAATGCATTATTTGGATACCACTCAAACCCAATTTTTTGCTGATTTTGTACAGATGTTTCCTGAAATTAAAATATGTCAAAGGTATTTTGAAATGCTAAAGCCTTATTATGTAAAAATAAATCACACACGCACTACTTGTTGTTGTAGGGTTCATATTGAGTTTTCTAACCATTATGATGTTTATTGACATATATGTGTAGATATGCATATTAAAAATGTTTTGCAGGAATGTAACATAATGCCTCCACCTAAACGCCAAGGAAATTTTTGTCTTCCATTTTATTTGAAAGAGAGGATGGTCAATTTTTTTACAAAAAATCATGTTTGGATGGCACATGTGATCATTGTGGTGGCATGCAACATTTGCCATTTTTCCAACACATGGCTTGTACACACACAATTGGAGACAAAATTGTAGAATTTGGCAAATAAAAGATAGTGGAATATAATCTAAAATATGGGAAAGAAGCAAAGAAGTGTGAATTGGTCAGTGATAAGATTCCAGTGTATAAGTTTATGGGAATTTTTCATTATCAGGTGGTCTATGATTATGCAACGCATACACATAGAGCACAATGGTTGGAGTCATAGTTCAAGTTATGCAAGGACACATTTCCACTTCATCATATTGTTTCAGTTGTTGACTTCGATAAGAACTACACACTACAACTAAGAATGAGGTGAAATCATAGTACTGCAACTCCATGTAGGTTGCTATATTTGTGCATATAGCATTCATTCATGCAAATGATAGTACAGAGGAAAATAGGAAAGTATTGAGAGAGTATCACTTTTACATCAGTGATGATCACACATAGTCTACAGAGTTTGTTCAAGGTTGATTTATATGTTCTATGCTAATCTGGCTAGCAGGGGCATATCATTTATTCAGCATATCATATGGTTAGATAATTGTACATCACAATTCAAGAACACCATAATGTTTTACTAGTTGAGTAGGATGCATAGGATTAGTGGTGTTCAACATATGTGGAACTTCTCAGAGGCTGGGCATGGAAAGGGGGAGCATGATGGAGTAGGTGCATGTATCAAAAGAGCCCTAGCACAAGAAGAGTTAAAGTACACAAATAGTGTAAAGTTGATAGATGCAAGATCAACTGTCTAGTGGCACAAGGGTGCAATGGGTCCAGGTAGTGAAGGTAATTCTCTAGTTCGTAGATTTTTTCATTTAGTAGATGATACTAACATTGCAAAATATGAGGATTGTTGTACACTAACTTGATTGAGCGAGCTACACTCTTTTAGAAGCTCCAATGCAGGTACATGGACTATCCATACAAGGAAGATGGCATGATTTTGTTATGCATGTACACTTCAATCATGGAATGATTGCAAGTCAAGAGAATGGGTTGATGAATGGTCTGTAAGAAGTCTAACCCCACTTGACACTTATCAGCTCCCGACGGCTCTACAAATCATGAACATGCAATCATCCATTGACTTTGATCATGTATCAGACCTACTAGAACTAGGTAATATATCTTACTTACAAGTTGTATTATGTTGCTCAATAAATAAATATAGCAAGATGAACATATCAATGTAGGACACATTTATGCGGTGATTGCAGATGAAGACAATGAAGAGGGTACAAATTATTACCTGTGTCATTGTATCGAGGCCAAAAAGAAATTGGAGTCCCTAGTTATAGATGGAGAAAACATAGAATATCCTACAGGTTCGGTGGTTGTTACTGGAACATGGCTTCAAAGGTATCCAGTTAAGAATGTTACATTTTGGTTGTTTGAGGACTTTGACACACATCAAAAAATTCTTCACTATTTGAACCTTGTCGTCACCACAAAAATTCATTTGATCAAATATAAGGGTAGACCTACGAACAAGAACTTGTGGAAAGTGCTTGAGTCTAACCATGAGGCAATACTCAAAAAAATAAAGAGTAGAACAAACCCAGATGGTTCCCTAGATTTATTTGTAAGTATGCACATTGAATTTGTAAAGTCATGTTATTGATCACTCTTTTGGACCAACACCTTGCAATAAGTATTTTTCACCATCATTGTTTG
Source organism: Sequoiadendron giganteum (assembly GCA_007115665.2). Lineage (NCBI taxonomy): Eukaryota > Viridiplantae > Streptophyta > Pinopsida > Cupressales > Cupressaceae > Sequoiadendron > Sequoiadendron giganteum. The sequence continues at coordinate 257,082,958 of CM021105.1, forward strand.
ATGTCATATGCATTTACAACTGACATTGATCCTTTTCTGATTGTGACTGTAGGTAATACTAAAGTTTGTCAAAGTATATAAGAAAAGAACATTGGTTGGTGGTGAAAGTGTTCAGTGGTTGAGAAACATCAGTTGCTGGTGCATTTTCTAGTTGTCAATCTTCTCTTTCTTTTCCATCTCCTAGATTTATCAGATTCTTATATGCTACATGTTTTATGTTAAGCCTCTCAATGATATATTTGAAATTTATATGTAGGGTCATTGAGAGATGATAAAGTAGCGAAGGGGCACATCACCATTGTAGGACCTTCAATCAACCTCCTTATCTAGCATGCATGAAGGTGATAGTAGGTCTTGTTAGTTGTATGACTGACATTATTTAGTTATTTCTCTTTTAATGATTTTTATGTGAGTCTATGTCTAAGATTGAGAGGCTTTTGCAAGTTTTTTGGAATGCAAATAGTTGGGCCAGCTGAGGTGGAATGGAAAAGAAAAATTGGGCAGAAACTCCTTTTGTTTCTTCTCAAGTACAATATATTTCATGATCTATGATGGAAATGGGAGGATTATTTCCCTGCATATATTGCTATAAGTATTGACAAATGGGAATATTTTCAAGTTGTTCTTCCATCACTATTGTAATATTTTTCATTAACTTTTTTCGGTCTCAAAAACATAGGTTTGAACCATGAAAGGTTGCCAAGCTCTCACAACACTTTTGGCCAATGTACAAGGCCAATTTATGCAATTGTACCTTATGCTCTTTAGGGTCTGCTAAACCTAGGCAAGTGCACCTATGTGAATAATGCAGATTTAAAATATATTTCCTTCTAAAACAATCTATTCACAATGGAAAATGGAAGTGAATAGATAAAATACCAACCGCTACTCCTACTGCATAAAAGAAAGGATTTGAAAATGTTATTTTATATGAAATCTATTTTCTGGTTTGTGATAGATCAGTGCCTTCTATCCACATGGGAAATGGAGTCAAAAAATCAAAAACTATTTGTGTTTCCCTCTCTGTCTCAATTCTAGTTGTTAGGCACTTTGAAAAATGAAACTATATGACTGGCATAAAACTTCATTAATTCATGACTAGCATAAATTATGCTGGAAAGTTTCTTTATCAGGTTCTTCTTTAATTATCCAAAAGAGATCCTTAAATCACTGTGACTTATTCAAAAGAATTTAAATCTAACTTGCAGACACCAATCAACTAAATCACACAAAATGAGAGTGCACTTTGATAAATCAGACATATACTTGATATGCTAATTTAAATAATTAAAGGATTTCAAGTTGGAGACAACCAAATAAATAATCTAAATTATTGTATCACAACAACTGAACATAGTAAGGGTTTCACCAATTCAAAATAGTTTTTCCATTGATTCTGCTTCAAGAAATTTTGTCATTGTTTACATTCCCAGTCTTCATTTTCTGTCAAAATCTAACTATTCTAACTACTGTCCTCTCCTTGCTAACTGATTTTTCAAAATATTTATATAGTATATCCCAAGGGTCATGACCCTTCACTTTACTATTACAACCGCTTGAATTCATTGACATGAATTAAAATATTTAATTGAGTTGCCTTATCGAAAAATTAAATATTTCGATATAGTCTAGCCATTTATTTATTTCTCATCATATAGTTTTTATGGACTTTACCCCCTTTATCTTATCAATTTATGTGTTGGTGTGAAATTTCCTTTTATACTTACCTCTCTACCACAGTCAACCTTTTGACTGGTCCCGGTATCACGGTGACAGTCACTGCTGCCTCCTCCACTGTTAACTTCTTTGTTTACCACCTTACTACAGTCTCATATTCTTCACCTCGCGGTATTATGGTGGCCTTTAGACCATTGCCTCACTATCTATCTCCTGAACATCGCGCTATTGCGGTCTCCTCAACGACCATCCATGGTTGTGTAGTCACTGCCCTCATCCGCCACCTTGCCAATTGTCCCTATTTCACCGTGCTACCGTGACCTATCAGTTTGCTCCACATGGTTCCATGGTGACTAACTACTCACTACCATCTCCTACCGCCTTACGGTGGTCAGTGTTTATCCCTCTGATGGTATAGTGGTTTACCTATCATGGTCTATTCCTTTCCTCTACCAACTGCCACTGCACTACCGTGGACTCTGACTTTGCTATGTGCAGTATCACAGTAGCCACTAAATTTCATCTTCATCGCCTATCTCCATTCACTACTTAACCAATGACTATTTATGTTGATTGTTACCGTGCCACCCTTCACCACTTACCGCACCACCGTGGTGATTGGGATGACCGCCAGCGGTAGCGTGGTAAGCTTTTTCCACCGCTTGCCTTCGTCCACCATGCCACCACAGTGTGTATTTTGATTGACCATGGTGTAGCCATAAGCACTTATCATGACTACGCTTAACTGTCACTGCTATACTGCAAGCCACTTTGCGAAAGGCCGAGGTAAAGCGGTAAACGCTTATGAAGGGTAAATGGTAATGGTAAAAGTTATTTTTAGCATCATGGATGGGGGGATGAAATGATTCAAGTAGTTCACTACCTTTTCTATGATATTGCTTACTATTATGCTTTAATATATTTTTTCCAAGCATCCATAGCTTGTTCTAAAACACTTGTTTTAGGCTTTTAGCCATAGTAGCAAGGCAGTGAACTATTTGACAAAATGCTTTGGTAGACATGTATGAAAAATGTGGTAGCATAGACAAGGTAGTGAATTGTTTGAAAAAATGCCTAAAGGAAATGCAATCTCATGGTGATTATTGTCATTGCATTCCATCACCATGAGACCGCATTTATTTGAGGAATTTTTTCAAACAATTCACTGTCTTGTCTATGGCTTGTCATGGCCTTCCATCACCATGAAACCACATTTCTTTGAGGCATTTTTTCAAACAATTCATTGCCTTGTCTATGCTATTGCTTACTATTATGCTTTGATAGCTTTTTTCCAAGCATCCATAGCTTGTTCGAAAGCATCTGTTTAGTCTTTTAGCCATAGCAGCAAAGTAGTGAATTGTTTGATGAAATGCTCTGGTAGATATGTATGAAAATTGTCATACCATGGACAAGGCAATGAACTGTTTGAAAAGATGCCTCAAAGAAATGTGTTCTCATGGTGATGGAATTCCATGACAGTCCATCACCATGATACCACATTTCTTTGAGGCATCTTTTAAAACAATTCACTGCCTTGTCTATGGCTTGTCATGGGATTCCATCACCATGAGACCACTTTTCTTTGAGGAATTTTTTCAAAAATTTCAATGCCTTGTCTATGCTATTGCTTACTATTATGCTTTGATAGATTTTTTCCAAGCATCCATATCTTGTTTGAAAGCATCTGTTTTAGGCTTTTAGCCATAGCAACAAGGCAATGAACTATTTGATAAAATTATTTGGTAGAAATATATGAAAAATGTCATAGCATAGACAAGGGAATGAACTATTTGACAAAATGCATCAAAGAAATGTGGTCTCATGGAATGCCATGACAAGCTAAAGCAATTGGCAGCTGCTCCTAGTTATTAGTTATGCAATGTGAAGTAATTGCATAACTACTTAGGTTGACTTTATAAAAGGCTATATTGTAATTGAAATTTTGTCATCTATCAACATCTAGTTATTCATTATGCAATGTGAAGTGATGCTTTGAGTTTGAAAGATGTGCAATGCATGAATATAAACTACAAAAATCTATTTTCTAGATTTCATTAGTTAAACTCTTTATTTCATTTTATCTCTATATCTATATGCTATGGAAATGTCTTTCGATTTCAAAAAACATAGTTTTTATCTCTTGTTATACAATTTTCTACGATTTTTTTAAATCCAATTTTTTCTTGATTTTTTCACGATTTTTTCCCGATTTTTTCAAAAAATCTTATACTTTTGGTTTGCCAACCAAAACAATAAATACCAATTGAGATTATACATAGGGCTTGAAAATTGGTCTACCATCACACAAATAGAAAACTAGAAGGATCAGATATACAATGTTAAAGAAGAGTGAAAGCACAACTAAATTTATCATTTCAAAGCAATTTTTTTGATGCATTTTTTCAAACAGTTCACTGCCTTGTCTATGTTATTGCTTACTATTATGCTTTTGACATATTTTTTTGAAGCATCCATAGATTGTTCAAAATCACTTGTTTTAGGCTTTTAGCCATAGCAACAAGGCAGTGAACTGTTTGAGAAGATGCTTTGGTAGACATGTATGAAAAATGTGGTAACATAGACAAGGAAGGGAACAATTTGAAAAAATATCTCAAAGAAATTTGGTCTCATAGAATGCCATGATAAGAAAATGAAATTGGCAGCTACTCCTAGTTATTAGCTATGCAATGTGAAGAAATTGCATAACTGCTTAGGCTAACTTTGTACAAAATATATTGTAATTAAATTTTCGGCATCTATCAGCATCTACTTATTAGTTATGCAAAGTGAAGTAATGCTTTGACTTTGAAAGATGTGCAATGTAATCAACGACATGAATATAAATTACAAAAATCCATTTTTAACAATTCATTCGTTAAAATATTTATTGTATTTTCTCTCTATATCTCTATATGCTATGTAAATACCTTGAAATTTATTTAAAAGGCTTAATAGGTTAGTTAGGTGGTATTTGCAAAATCAAGTTGTGAATGAATGGTAATTAAGAGAAAAATTGGAAAATTGACATCTTAGAAGTCTAACAAAGGGTGGTTATGGTGGTTGATCAGCTCAAGGGGTAGTTGGAAGGTGGTATCAAGATATATTTATGTAATGCCCCGAGTTGAGGGTTGATTTTGTTCAATTTCTAATAAGAAAATATACTTTTGAAAACGCTGATCACTGGTTTTCTTTGTTTTCCTAAATTTTCTTTGCCTTGCACATGCCCGTACAAGTCTATCATGGAATGAGGCTTTGGATATTTGATTGTATATGTGTTTACTTTCTTTTCATCTGTTCTAAAGGTTTAAATCCACCGTTGGTGTGTGTGGGATCAACAAACTTGGTTACTACTTTGTTTTTTGTTTTAGGGGTTTTGAGGGCAACACCATGACACATTAGCCAATCCACTTACTATTTTGACCCTATGGCTTAGTGTATTGGCCTATACCATGATTATTTTGGTGTATGAATACTTATGAGGCTGAGATAATGAATAAACTTAGTGGGGTGTGAAGTTCTAATGTTGTTCAGGGGTGTTTCCACCATGAAAGTAAGGAACTCAAGTAGTGAATCTGAGAAATATTGAAAGGAATGGGATTGTGAGTGTCTTTTAAGTTAGGGCAGAGGTATTGTGGGGTTTTTGGACCTTTGGAAGGATTGGGGGAGGTCTGGAGTTATGAGTTTCTTTAAAACCCTTGTTTTTGTGAAGGCTTAGGAGGGTTTGTGAGTAGAGGAATAAAACAAGTTCATGGGGCTCTTAAAATGGGAGAATCCTGAGTTTGGTGAGCATCCCTAAGACTATTTCAAGTTTCCTTGGTTTGGAGGTGAGTTTGTGAGGGGGTTCCTTTGGAAATTAGGCCTAATTGTGAAGCCTAGAGCGAGGAAGGTGTATTGAAAGTTCATGTTGGTCCAAAAGAGTTACTATTGGTTTTGGAATATGTTGTGTAACCCTAAAAAGGGTATCTTAATCCACCTTTAAATGGTCAGGTATTTTGGAAAGGTTGGGAGAAATTACGCTTGGACCGGGTTTTGAGTGCTACAAGGGTGGATTGTTGGGTAAGGTGCTGAATGAAGATTTTGGTTTGATGGGGCTTTGAGGTTGTGTAGATTGCTCAAAATAGGTTGTATTAATCTTTTTAGGAGCCCCTTGAAGGAAGGTTGTCAAACTAACTAGGTTTGAGCCTCCTTGCCTATGCATCAGTGAGGTGCAAGTAATTGAAGCATTCCAAAGGATACAAACCACCACGAATGGAGATTATTTATACAATATACTTTAGATGGGGCTTATTGAGAATTCAACAGTAATTAATTCAGCATCAGTTGTAAACAAAATCCATGCCTACAACATTCAAGCATACAACTTACACGATACACATGATAACATCATTCAGGAATGGCAGTAGGAAAATAAGAGTTTCTTTAATCAAAAATCCGAAAGGCTATACAATGATATATATTGATAAAATTATATAAATATATCCAAAAAAACCATATAGGCTTAGTAAAAAGGAGCCATATGGACATAAAATATCACATATATATATCAATAGTACAAAACATATGTTCCAAAATGCCACATAGGAATACAACAAACAACACTAATACATAGTCATTTCCCTCTAGGGGAAGGAAATAGATCCCATGCTGCCTTTGAAATTTGGCTGGATGGAGTGACTGTTGCTTGTCTTGTCTTTCGAACACTCTCGCTACTCCTCCTATCTTCAATCTGGACCTTTAGCTGATACAATTAAAAGTAAAGATGTTAAAACATGAAATTGAATTGTGGAATGCAATATGACAAAATATATAATCACTTACCACATACATATAGTCATCATGCACATTTACAGCATCACCATGTCCACAATCTAGAGTGACAACCACCTATAGCAACCATGAAGATAGAAATTAAACTACATAAAATTATCATGAAAAATTTCTATAATAGACCATAAAAGAGAAAATATAATGTCAAATCGACTAATCTATTTTGTACCTCTCTCAATGGATCAAAAATGGCTATTGCTGCATCAACTCCATGGTCCATCATGCCACCAACATCACCAGGGCTATCTCTTGTCAACATCTGCAAATGAAACAATATCTTAGGTATCATGTTGATATACGAGAACATAATGTGACATGATCAAGGAATACTTGAATGCAATGTTTGTGTTTCTCATCAATTTTTTAGATTTGTATATACACAAAATTATGAAAACTAGCTAACATAGATTTACAACACCATTAATGAATAAAGGATACCTGAGTGTACATTGTTTGAGGATATGAATCACAAGGTGTGGAGGAAGAAGGTGCACTAGGAAACTGTTTGAAATCCAAAGCATGTTATGAGACAAACATTCAAATATAACATTCAACTGTTCAAATGCAATAATAATATCTTTAATACTAATTGCATACCTATGGACTCATCATCAAGAATGTATAAGGGTTTGTAGGAATAGAGCATCCCTCATGAACAATGCAACCCTGAAATTTCATCATATCAAAATTCTACTAATCTAGTTATTCTTAAATTTCAAAATATATTTTAATAAAAAACATTAAAATAACTTGCTAAATTTTACCTAAATTTCAATGCCGAATGTATCATTCAGAATATCATCTATGAAATCTATCACCTCTGCAATTGACATAGGCTGTGTAGCTACATCACGAGCACCCTGATAATTGTACATGCAAACAACACCACAAGCGCCACAATGGTGGGGTGGAGCTCGGGGCCTACACATCTCCTCCACACCAGGCTCTACTAGATGACTCACACCTTGTAAAATAGTCTAGGTGAGTGAGCCAATTGACTTCATCATTTCCACCTCTACGCTGTCCTTAACAATGGAAGGAAAAATGGCATGCTCCACCATGGGTCTGCCCAAGGCTCTCGGTGCCAACTATGGATTGCATCGTGCAACAGGTCTATCGTGTGTGGAGCCCCCACCTCTACCTTGAAAGTCTAAGATGTCAAAATAGTTTGGCATTTTATTGAGGACAAAATCACAATAGAGTTTCCTCAAAAATTATTGCGGCACCTCATGGTTATTGCATGGAGGTTGGTCAAATACCATCTACCACCATTCCCAATTCTTTTTTTAATTAACTCATGGTGGCACCAATGGATGGGAAACCTCTTGCATGCATGGGACAAAGGTTCATTGGATTTTGGATCTTTAAATAGGGCACACAACTCGGCTTTGCTAATTTTTAATTTTTTGACATCTGCATATGACAAACCATTAACATAAAATTGTCTCATCTCATGCCTCTTAGTTGACCAAAAATTCATTTGCTCGCTCATTTCAACTACATGAGATAAAATTGACTTCAATGATTCAGCAATCCCTCTTCTATAAGGGTGGGTTTTGGCATGCTCAATTAATCTTGCAATTAATTGTTGAATGTCTGTTTTATTGTTTTCAATTTTATTTTGAATATTTTCTTGTGTTCCTTGAGGATGCCTATGAATTGATGGAGGGGTTTTGGGTTGTTCTTGTATAGGAGGCTCTTCATGAGGGGGTGATTGTGAATTCTCATTGTTTTGAGGTGGAGATTCATTCCCTGAGAATTAGAACAAAGTTTTATTATAAAAATCTATTTAAATTTGCATTCCAAATCAAATTTGAAATAAATAGAATAAAAATACACACCTCTTTGCAATCTTCGACCTCTCCGATGTGTTGGCAGCATCCTCATGGAAAATGGAAAGGTAAGGATGCAAACAATGGAAGAGATTTGGGGAGCGCAAGTTGCAGACATGAAATCCTCTTCCTCAAGTCACAGGTTGAAGACAAAATGAGGGTTCCAAACCCGATTTTTTCTTTTTATGTCTAAAAAGACATTTGGCGTGCGCCAAATGTCTTTTTAGCCATTTGGTGTGCAACAAATGGCTTTTTAGTCATTTGGCATGTGCCAAAGGTCTTTTTCCAAGGTTGTTTTGATCATTTTTTTAATTTGGCACCTAAATTGTGTCATAGATTGGTGCACTTACCCTTACATTTTTACTTACCAGTGCCCTTTTTCATCTTCCTCACAAAGTTAGGTTTGAGATCATCAATATCTTCATCACCTGAATCTTCAACCTTCTTTATTTTACTAGCCTTGAAAGCAATCTCAACTTTTGCACCTTTCTTCATTTTTCTCATTTCAAATGCAGTTAGAGTACCAATCAACTAATGTCTAGAATATTTTTCAAAATCAATTATTTCCTCAATAGTAGATACCTTTTCATTGTAGCAATCTGGAAGAGATCTCGTAATTTTATTCACCACTTTAGATTCTTTAATTGTTGCACCAATACCTCTCATATTACTCACCAATCATCAACTCTCTAAATGTAGCCTTTAATTGTTCCATCTTCAGACATATGTATGATTTCAAACCGTGCCTTCAAGTTCTGCAACTTTTATTTCTTGACCTTTAGATCTCCTTCATAAATTCTTTGTAACTTATCCCAAACTTCTTTAGAAGTCTTCAAACTCATAAATTTAACTAGTTCAGTATTTGAAAGACTATTCACAATAATAAATCTTGCCTAGCATTGATCTCATGCTCCTTGATTTTTGCAATTGTACTTGGACCATTTGGTGGTGGAGTGTATGGATTCTGATAAGCCTTCTCAATCTCATATCCCTAAGAAAAAAAATATCCTTCCATCTTTGTCTTCTAGAATGCATAATCTGAGCCATCGAATCTAGGATATTCTAAAGGAATCTTTTTTGCCATCCTCGATCTACCTCAAGTGGTTAAGATCTTCTCCAAGGAACCAAGCTCTGATACCAATTATTGAAATTAACAAGACAACTAAGAGGGGGGTGAATTAGTTGTAGTAAATTAAACCTTCAAAACCCTCAATAGTAATCAGATCCGCAAAAAATCATTAAACTCTTATTATGTTGGATTGATTAAACATGAAATGTAGATAACATAAACTAAAATCACAACACCATACACATGAGAACACCTAATTTACGTGGAAAAACCAATGAGGTAAAAACCACAGTGAGGATTATCTCACAATATAAGTAATAGAAAAATTGGTACAAAGGGGCTCACTGCCATAATAGTACAAACTATCCAAAAAGGCTCACATCCAAGGCTCACTGCCACAAAAGAATACAAGAATATAGAAGAAGAATGTTACATAGAGAAACCGCTTCTCAATGCAACAACGTTCCACCACAATTACTCACAAACTTTCATAGTCTTACATGAAAGATTTTGAATTCCTTAAGCTCATTGCCTTCAAGAACCCTAACATGAAATTCACACTATTATGCTCAATCTCACATCACACACAGGTGATCCCACAATAGTGGTTTACACTATTTTTGCAAACTTGACATTGAAATGAACATTTTGAACTTTTTCTTCACTTTCAGACACCTATAGCTGCTAAACCATGAGGAATTCGAAGATGATGTAAACTAGTGATTTGTGATATTTTTTTTGTATATTCTAAATATATATATGTGTTAAAATGGAATCAAATTTCATTTATTTTCTATCTCCTTTGATAACTAGTTTTTAATAGTAAACATCTTTTTTAGAGAGTGATGTGTACTTGCTAACACATAAATTTTTTCTATGAAGGATAAAATTTTATTTTTTGAATTTAGATTTGTAACTACGGTATCTAGTGCATGCATTTGGTTTCATAGTGTTTTATTGAATATTTTTTATTTAGTTAAGTTTTGAAGTCAAACCAATTACAATTTAGACATATGTTTACTTGCTAACACAACTTTTTTTGTATGTATCAAAATTCAGTTTTTTTATTTTTGTTGGATCAATAACATCAATATCAAGTGCATAGATATTTTTTAGAATTTTTTTGGTACTCTACTATTTTTCCACATGTACAAAACAAAGAGCTTGATTTTCAATGAAAAACCTACATTCACAAGAAATATGAAATAAATATAATAATCAAATTAAATATATTTAAAATTATACTTTTTGGGAATCTTATAATAAGGACTACATACTTTAAAAAGTAGTTTTTAAATGAACTCATTTTATCCCCCAAAAGGTAAATCAAAAGTGATTTTTTATCATTATTTTGATAGGTGTACAGACTCCGTTATAGGTATGGTTTAAAACTAGCGAGGTTCTATCCAAGGGGGTTTGATCTAAGGTGTTTTGATCAAACCCTCTTCAATTAGGATCCCTTAAATGGAACTTTTCAAGGCTTAAATCATTATATTTTCTAAAAATATGTGATTTCAACAAAAATCAAGGTGTCCCAAAAAGTGTAAACCACTATTGTGGGATTACCCACACATCACTTGTATCTATCTTATTTCGTAATCTTTCATTATTTAAAATTGAATCAACACCATACATATTTATATCAATCTCTACATCAAAAACTTTCTCCAATTTTCAACCACTAGCTATTATACATTCAAATTCCAAATAGGGCAACACCTAAACATTCTCACGATGGATAGGAATTAAAGGAGACCTACATAAATCCTTAACTAGGACCCAAATAGATCCCAACACACTTTAACATGCTTCCACAAGCCTCACATGTAGTGTTAAACACAAGGTTGGCCAACACCTATGCAAAACACCATAAACATTAAGTACACACTTCCTTAGATCAAACCAAAAGTTCTAGACAACATAACTCGTTTGAAATCAATTGAAAAAAAATCCACGAACTACATAAGATTTATCAAACACTTCATGTAAGATTGCATGAAAAAATACTTCAACTCACAACAACTGATAACCCTTAATTGGAAACTGATAAATGAAACTCTCCATGTATTACATCAAATCAAGTAAAAAATTTAACACAAAAAGATAAAATCATTATATGAAACTTCCCAAATTTGCACAACTTGAATCCAAATAGCAGAAAAATGCAAAGAAAATACATTTCTCTTGGACAACAAAAAACTTCACTTAATAGTTATGGTTCACACACTGGTGAAAATATCTCACACTGTACATCGATCCAAAAAACCAAATTATGAATATAGAAACCTCTATCAACCTTGAATAACTTGTAATAACTACACAGGCATAACATCAACACAAAAAGAATGCAGAGCACAATACTAGAGCACACTTTGAACATTTGCACAACACATTTTACTTTGTTTATTAAATTTTCTCAGAAGCACTTGGAAACTAAGTACCAAAGATGTCAACTCATCTCATTACTTCATTCCAACTCCTGTTCTGACTCCAAAACAAAAGAATAGCTCCATGTACTCATAGAAATTCCTCAAAGTCTCAACTACACATGCACAACTTATTTTCCTCTTTCAACATTTTTCTCAATATCCTCAACATCTTCATCCCATAGTTGGCATCAATGATAACACTAGTCAATAGACATCCCATTGACATCAATGACAACAACATCATTCTTGCAACATATACGTATTGTAGTCACCTTAAATCTAACTTTATTTCCTCTTAATTAATTAGATAGCATTATTTAATCAATTCATCCATTTCTCCTCTTTTAATTAATTAATCCATTTTCTTCTTATAATTAATTAAATATCTTATTTAATTAATTGTATCACCTCTTAAAATATGTTCTTCTAATCAATTAAATAATTTTATTGATCCCATAAAAATCCTCTACTCCCCTAATCCCAATTGAGTTAAGTAGTTCTTAATTAATTAACTTTCTAACCCTAATTATCCCATTCTCTAACTTTTAACTCTAGCATAGTTATTAAACCTATGGTTTGTTGACTCAACCTACTCCATTAAGCTAATTAATCCTTGATTAATTACCCTAAACCCCATCATTACCATTATTTACTAATTTAAAACTCATACACAAACCCTTAATTTTGTCTCATTAATGAGAGAAATCCCACCTACCTCCACTATCTTACACCTAACCTCCAAAATTAAATGTCTTGTCATTCCAAGGTGTTCTTACACATGTGTGAGCACACCTCATCTCTTCTCTCAAACTCAATTGTGACACTTGTCACAATGCTAATAAGCCACCACCTTGATCCAAACCTCATCTCCCTAATCAATCCTAACCCTCCATTTTTTCCCTCCATTTTTTATAAATTGGAGCACAAATCCCTCATTTCTCCATCTTGAAAATAGCCATTTTTATGCTGGTGCAATTGTTGGAGATCCACATTCCATCCTTAGAGAAAATCAAATAAGATTTGGGTGCATCTTGAGCTCAATGTTGGACGGTCACTTGAAGGTATAATACTTGTTATGTTTTGTGTTCATTTTGAGTATATTTTTATGATTTTTGTGATAATTAACCCCTTTGTAACATTTTGGCATGCTCGATGGGACCCACATCTCTACTAACCTTTAGTTTGAAGTTTGGTGATTTCAAATTTTGCATGTCTCGGCTTATACTGAATCATGCTTCTGCTTTGAATTTTCATGGTTTGGTGATGACTAGTCATGCTTGTGTCTCATATTCTCATGCCCATGTTAAAATTTGCAGCACTTGCATGTCAAATTTTAGTGCCCATGTCCACAATATTAGTGCATGTGTTCACCGCATTTGGTCTTGCTCTTTTGATAATCACTTTTTAGTTTTTGTACGGGTGTTCTAAAATTTTTCTATTGTATTAAACTTGTTAACATTGTTTTTATTTTAGTCTAATAGTTATTTATTGATATAGTATATCTTTTCCTTTTTGTTTTGACAACTATAACAATCATATTAAAGGGAAAAGATAAAAAAGAACCCACAATTTGAAAATCAACTAAAATTTACCTAGGTTAAACAACTTCTCTAAATATCACATCTCACATTTCATTTTGGGTCTTAAAATTAACCCTAGAAAAGGCTAAAAGAACTCACATTTTGCTGGATTTTTTACAAATTTCCAATTCTTGGTTAGCCTCTAGTTTTCTATGCTTGCATAGAAACCTAATGCACCTTTGCACTAACTTGCAACACTTACACACTATATTTTAGTGTCTGCACTATGACTAGTGACACCTACACGATGACTAGCTACTCTTTCATCTCACTGAATGACACTTATGTTTTTAGCCAAGAAATCATGGTCTATTTAGCTTTATCTAGATTTTCCTATTTCCACATAATCTATCATTCAAAAAATATTAACTTAGTTTACATATTTTAAATAGAAAAGGCCAACATAATCAATATTTAGACTAATATTGTGCCAAGTAGTTTTATAAATGCAGGCACAATTCTGTATAATTTGATGCCTCTGATTCTCAGTATAAATTATGTCTAATTGTGTTTTGGCACTTCTATTTTTGTTTTATCTAAAACTAGGCTTATGTTTATTTTTAAATTTTGATCATTTTTTGGGCTAACAAAGTGAACTAACGAGTGGTGCAGTTGATCGATCATCCAATAAAAATCTAATAAACTACTAATCTATGGTTTTGCAAGACCTTGATTGAAGATTTTTGTGTTTTTCCACTAATTTAGGCACTAAATATAGATTACAAGGTTAATGAACTTTTTTTCCATTGTTGGAAGGGTGCATTAGACATATGATCTCTCCTCACACTTAGAGTGATCTTAGGGATACAAAATATTTACACTTCTTCATTTTATTTAGATTTGTGTTTAGGTAAACATAAGGTTTCTAGTTTTGTGTGTATTCTCTCCTCTTGTGCTTTGTGCGATCTTGGTGATTAAAAACACCTAGCATACCTTTCTCTTTAGGAGGCCTGCCTAGGGATTTCATCACCCTAGGGAAAAAACTCAACCACATGTTACTAGTGGGGTATATAAAGGGGGGAGAACAAAAGTTTTACTCCAATCTAACCACATAATGTTTAGTGAAGCTTTGATTTCTTACGATGATTCCAAGCTAGGAGTACATGGTTGTTCTAATATTTTAGTACCTTCACTAAAGTTTCTAACCCATGCTTGTGACGGGTTAGTTTTCACAGTTGTGCCTCATGTACCTTTGAGTATATTGATGATTCCCTAGAAAAACATTATGTAACTTAGAAGATCCATCAAACGTAGACTAGTGTGGTCCAAGGAATATAGATCACACCCTGTAGATTCCCATCATAAGGCTCCCTTGAGTGAGATAGAAATCCTCAATGTTGCATAAGCTACACATAGCTTTCTAGGGAGAGGGTGATTTGGGTTATCCTTCCATTCGAGGAGGCCCCTAGTTGTCTGCTCTTGCAAAGACAAAATTGCATACACCTCCTAAGGTTTCCCTACCCTTGAGTCAAAGGAGATTCCAAGTTTGGAGAAATCCAAGTTTCTGGGACCAGACTATCCTATATACCTACTTGAGCTTAGGATTTATAAACAAGTTCTTGAAGTGTCTTTTTGTGCATAACCAGTGAAAGATGAATCAACAAAAGGGTTGAGGATTGACCATATCTTTCAAAAAATTTCAATCTCAGCTGATGTGTTTTATTGTTTGTTGAATCCCTTGCCAACAACACCTAGGATTGTAGAACTGTTCCTGTAACCAAAACTATTGTTCCTACACTCTGTTATCCTTCTAATCCTTTGTCAAAAAAAATTTTGCCTACATTTTCTATCTTAAATACACCCCCATCAAGCCACAAAGCTCGAGTCTTCTATATTGACCCCTTAGGTCTCTAATTAGTCCAAAAAAATCTACAACTCTTTCATTTTTTGACCACCATTTACTCCATCAGTCTTCATACCTAAAAATTTCCATCATCAATCCCCCACCCTCCCCATTATTAAAATATGCACCTTAGACTTAGGCTAAACCTTAGAGATTCTCATCTCTTTTACATCTTGGAATTGGTATCAACCTCCTTTCTTTACATCATCATCTTGCCCACTTCATTGATCACTATTATCTAATGAAACCTTAAGATGTATCCCTTAATCTTCAAAAATCATCCCTTCAAAAAAAAATCACCTAATCCTACCATCATCCATGCAAATCAAATTTGTCATTAAAAGTTTTAATCTAGATCCTCAATCATCCTCATAAATCTAGAGGTAGCTTAGGAACATTCTTATCTTAAGTTGTATCCTTGGTTAGCCTATGTTTTTGGATAACTTAGCCTAATGATTTGGCTCCCTTTTGCTAAGTTTTTCAAAATCATCCTCATCTATCCTTGGTTAGGAACATGCCTATCCTAAGTAATAAAATCCCAAATCACCTTATCCTAACAATCTAGATAAAAAAAAATTGATTGTAACCTTTGGTTTTATTACAACCAACATAATCCAATCATCCTAAATCAATCTCATCACCAAACCAAACATCCCAAATCAATCCCCCTAAATTAATCTTAGGAACATCCTAATCTACAACCTTCATCATCCAAATCTTAGTCCAACATTATCACTCAACCATTTTATCATAAATCCAAGTCCAAACATAATCCAAAGTTCACACCCTTAAACTCATAAAGAATCCTTCTTTTGTATGCCAATCACTGGATCACAAGCAAGGAAAATAATGGATTCTCAAGGAGAAGCCTTCTTCAACACCACTTCATCTCAACCACCAATACCCCATGATGACATGGTAGATGCACAAGAGGGTCCCCTAGACTAAGGGAGCTCACTAATAATCCCCACAATCAAGAAATGGTGGAGAAAATCCTCCTACTTGACAAAGATCATCTTGTCCTTAACCTCATAGCACAAGGGGCTAAAATCCTCACCACTGTCGACATCTTACAGTCAAGGAATACCGACCCTTCAAACAATCCCTCATCATCCACCAACTTCTTCAACCATCTTCTTGGTCCACAACTTAATACCAATATCCCCCCCTCTATCAACACAAGTCAACCTAATGTCAATCTACCCCCCTTAACAAACACAACTTCCTCCATGAATAAAAACTCATCTACCACTAACCCACCCCCTTTTTCAAATACCACTTTACCTTATCACAAACACAAACCCTCTTCCCTACACAAATATGACACAACCCCTTAATAATATACCCCCACCCACATTGCTCCTAAGGGTCACTATTCCTCTTAACATCAACGTAACTTATGCCCCTTCCAACCCAACCATACCAACACAAACCCTACCCATTTCATTCATTGATGCTAGTTGCATTCCTCAACATGTCTCCCAACCACTCAATAACAATATTCTACCTATACCCTCTAATAATCTATCAAACCCTAATCCTCAACATCAAATCATCCACAACCAACCTCCCCCTCCTTATAATACATCCACTTCCAACCCTCAAATCAATATTACCAACACCCATATCCAAACCCAACATAACAATCCTCCACATGTCAACAGTCAAGTCCCAACACATAATCATCAACGATATAACCAAAACATCAATAATCCCCCATCAAAACCCCTATACCAATACATGTACAATCACCTACTCCAAAATCCTCCACAAAACAACTATCTTGTCCAAGAGTTGCAGAAGATGAAAGACATGATTCAAGGAATCCAAAGTGGTGAAACAAAGAAGACCTTTAGATACGAAGATGTATGCCCTTACCCATTTCATCGATCCATACTAGCAATCCCCTTCCCTAAGGACTATGAGATACGAAAATTTGACAAATACAAAGGGAAGGGTAACCCCATCAAACACTTAAAACAATTCAAGGTCGCATGTCAAGAGGTGGCCTACAATGACATATACCTCATGAGGTTATTCCCTAAGAGTCTTAGTGGTCAATATTTGGAATGGTTCACACACTTATACCATGGATGCATAACATCCTTTGCAAACTTAGTCGAACACTTTGTAACACACTTTTCATATAACATTGACCAAGAAATAACTTTGGATAAGTTATGCACAAAAGAACAAAGAAATGGGGAAAATTTTGCTTCATTCCTTCAAAGATGGAGACACCTTGCAAGAATATTCCCCTTACAAGTACCAAAAAAAAATGATTAACATTTTTATTGAAAACTTGCATCCCAAAATAGCTCTACATTTTCAATTACAATGTGTCACTACATTCGACGAGGTCATTGAAAAGGGTTAACCATTAAAAAGGCTTTAACTGTAGAAGGGGTAATCAAAATTATAAAGACCAAAAATATAATAACCAAACCTCCAATGACAAATCAAAAAATTGGTCTAAAAATAAAAATGTTGTAAATGATGGTGTAACCAACATCAAGTGTGTCCAAAATATACAAAATACACCATCACATAACACATAAGAATAAGGTGCATCCAAAAATATAACTATTCCCCAGGGAAAAGGAAAATAAAATAACTATTCCAAACATAAATGCACCCCTATAGGGGAACCTCTTGATGTCATATTTCATAAATTGGCACAAGCAAAACTAATTAAATTTCCAATCACTACACCCCTTGATGAATGTAAACCGAAACCAACATGGTATAAATATGATAATTATTGTGAATAGAATTGCATCAAAGAACATAACACCATCAAATATACAAGATTAAAGAATTACATCCAAGACCTTATTGATAAGGGAGAAACAAAAATTCAAAATCAAAACTCCCCAAATGAGCAACTAGGAATATATACCCAACCCTTCCATCAACATAATGATGGGAAAGCCTCCTATAACAATGTTTCATACACATACACCAATAATTCTAATCCATCGTCACATGACACAATCATCGGCCAAATCAAACAATGCAACACCATAACCATAAAAGCACCTGATTGTGCCATCACAACCTACAGAGGCGAAGTGACAATACAAGGAGCATCATCATCATCCACTCCATCAAATGTCAATAAATATAATATCATTGAATGCCTTGGGAAAAAAACATCACAAATTTCCATCTTAGAGCTCCTTCACACTTTAGCCATGCATAAAGAAGCCCTTGAAAAAGCTCTTCAAGAATGTAGAGAACCAAGTGATATAAATGTTAATCAATTCCAAGCTATAATTGGACACCTTTCATCCACACATCAATTATCGTTCACTAATAAATATCTCCATTCTAAAACACCTCACAATAAACCACTGCATATTGAAGCCATCATCCATAAACGTGACATTAAAAGAGTCCTAATAGATGGTGGATCTGACCTAAATTTATGTACCTTGAAATTAATAAAATAATTGGGTTATTCAGATGATGTCATTGATCCCCACAAGAAAATAACCATAAAATCCTATCATGATGTCAAAAGGGAATCATAAGGTACAATTAAATTACCTTTTCAAGTTGGACCAACCATTATGGAAACATGTCACATACTTGACCTTGATCTACCATATAACATTCTTCTTGGAAGACCTTAGATACATTCCATGAGAACCATCCCATCCACCTACCACCAATGCCTAAAATTCTCCCATAATGGAAAATAAATCACCATTCCCACCGACCCACAATCTTTACAATCTTGTAAATCATTGGAAGGAATATACAAAATCTACCATCATTATCCCATTAATGATGAAGCCTCCACCTCATCCACCTACATTAACCCATCTTCATTACAACCATCATCAACACCACCTTCCATTTCCAATGACAAGGTCAAGATAACTGATAAAGGATGTGGAGAATATGGGATTAAAAATTACTTTTACATAGGATAACTCCCTACCTCTCCATGATCATATGGTTGTGCACTCAATTTAAAATAAAAAGAAACATTCAATAACTTTAGTAAATAATGATTATTAAACAAAGAATAATTAAGCTTAGACATGGATGCTTCCTCATGTAACTTATACAAATAATAAAATGAGTCCCACCCTTGAGACTCATAGGTATCCTAAAGGACATGATTTATGCAAGAATTGGGCCTACAAAGGAAAAGGATTGGGGGCACAAGAACAAGTAATCATGGATCTTATTCAGCTTCGAGAATATAAGGACCATCGAGGACTTGGATTCTTGGTCACTGAATTGGTAACCATAAAACCCCAATGTACTCACGATAAAGGTGGTAACGCTTCTATTGATAAGAGCTCTTGAGAGGAAGCCATCGAAGAGCCCTTCCAAACCATCATTAAAATTTTTTACACTAATTACATATACAACATTTCATCCTCCATTGACCCCCAACTTAGATACCCTGAGTTGATTGATTGGGACCAACAAGGATCTCTCATCTTATACACATTCCAAAATGATGAAGCAATAGCAGAAATCATGGAAGTCCGTGACTACCTCCCATTAGGAGATCATAAGCAAGAAAACCAAATCACGCTATAAAGAGGTGCTTACTTTGGGGAACAAATCATGTGCCTCAATCATAAAAAAGAAAGAAAGAGAGATCCCATACTAAAAACCTCGATGAGGCACTTTTGGATAATGAAAAAGTAAAAATAAAAGACGTATCCTCCAATGAAAATTTTTATAAGGCATTGGAGGATGGGGAACTTGATTTGATCCCCAAGCATGATGATACATCTATTGTAGTGATCAAAGATATTATGGAAATCAACTTTGCAACAAATGAGGAACCTAAAATCACCTATACAAAGAGTTAAAAGAAACATTTAATAAAAAACTGGGAGATTTCCTCAAAAGAAGATCCATTAATTTTTTTTGGATGTACAAGGACATGCTAGGGTTGGACCCATCCCTTTTGGTACATCATTTGGCAGTCTATCCAGATGCAACACCCTTTAAGTAAAAACTATGTAAAATGCATCCACAAATAACTCTTTTGATAAAGGTAGAATTACAAAATCTCTTGGAGGTTGAATTTGTTAATCCTATTGATTATCCTAAATGGGTGTCCAACATTGTGCCAGTTTCCAAACCCACTAGGGGCATCCACATATGCATATATTTTAGAGATTTCAATAAAGCATGTCCAAAAGATGAATTTCCATTGCCAAATATTGATATGATTGTAGATCTTACTATTGGGCATGAGATGCTATCCCTCATGGATGGATTTTTAGGCTATAATAAAATTCACATTGCTGAAGAAGATCAACACAAAAAAAAATCCGTAACTCCATGGGGAACATTTTGGTACCAAGTAATGCTCTTTGGACTTAAAAAATGCAGGAGCAACATATCAAAGGGAAATGAATGCTATCTTCCATGACATGCTACATGACATTATGGAAGATTATGTGGATGAAATTTTGGGAAAATCAAAAACAAAATATGGACACATTAAAGTAATTGAAATAATATTTGATAAGTTGGAAAATAATAAATTATGTCTTAATCCTAAGAAATGTGTGTTTGGAGTCTCATCCAGAAAACTATTGGGCTTTATTGTTTCTTGCCAAGGAATTGAAGCAAATCCTACCAAATTAAAACAAATAAGATAAAAGACTTCACCAAAGAACATAAAACAATTTAGAAGTCTGCAAGGAAAACTACATGCACTTCAAAGAGTCATTGCATAGTTGGCTAATAAATGTCAACCATTTTCCCACCTACTTTGCAAAAAAATCACATTAAAATGGGATAACAATTATCAACAGGCTTTTCAACAACTTAAGGATTATATTTCAAGACCACTAGTCCTAGTACCTCCACAAGCAGATAAACCACTCCTCTTGTATATATCAACTACTCAAGTGGCATTGGGGGCATTGTTGGTTCAACATGATTACAAAGGGAAGGAAAGAGCCATATACTACATATCTCACACACTAGCTAGAAGTGAGTTGAACTATACATCAATAGAAAGAGAATTTTTGGTTGTGGCATTCTATGCTAAGAAACTACAACATTATATGCTCAATAATAAGAATCAACTCATCTCAAAAGTAGATCCACTAAAGTGCTTTCTTTCAAAGGAAACTCTCCAAGGATGAATAGCTAAATGTATCATGGCTCTCAGTGAATTTGACATCTATTATGTAGAAAAAAAAATCTATTAAGGGACAAGTGATTGTTGATCAACATATGGAAGCCCCTATAGAGGATAATCATCCATTGTTGAAAAAATTCCTTCATGAAAATATCTTAAATATGGAAGTAGGAACATGATGGAACTTGTATTTTGATGGATCTTTCACGCAACATGGCTCAGGGGTTGGGATACTCTTTGTCACACCTTAAGGAGATTGTATCCCTAAATCCTATCGAATTGCATTTCCTTGGACAAAAAACATAGTAGAGTACAAGGAATTAATAACAAGACTTAAGATTAGACCATCCAATAGAAAATTGCAAACCTACAGGTATATGGTGACTCCTAATTAGTCATCAAGCAAGTAAATGATGAGTACCAAATAAAGGATGATAAGTGCTTGCCTTACAAATGCATGGTGGATAGCTTCAATGAGTACTTCACACAAATCTAGTTTGATTAGATACCAAGAGTAAACAATAAACCAACAAATGCCATGTCTACCATTAGTTCCCTTGTTGATGTATTGCACAATAGTAAACAATATGTTTTTCAGATAGAACAATTTTTGGTTCCTGCTTATGATATTCCTAAATTCAAAATGATTGGTGACATTGTTAGTCTTGATTATCCATGGTACCAAGACACATATGAGTATCTATGCAACAATACCATCCCACCCAACATTTCGTCCTTGCAATGTCAATCCTTTATCTATAAAACATCCCACTTCACCATTCTTGGAGACACCCTTTACCGCCGCTCTTTTGATGGCACCCTCCTGAGATGTTTAGACTCAACAAAAGCTCTAATTGTCCTAAATGAGATACACCAAGGTATTTGTGGGGCCCATTCTTAGTGGACCAATATTAGCTAAGAATTTGTTGTGTACATGATATTACCAGCCCACGATGGAGCAAGATGCAATTAATTTGGTCAAATTATGCAAACTTTGTCAACAACATGGTGACTTGATTCATGCACCATCAAAAGAGTTACAACCTATTGTTACTATGTGGCCTTTCTCACAATGGGGGTTAGACCTCATTGGCAAGATACAACCTACATCATCAAATGGTCATAAATTCATAATCACCACCATTGAGTATTTTACTAAGTGGGTTGAAGCTATACCTATGACCTATGTTATAGGGAAATAAATTTCCAAACATATACTCCATTGCATCATTTTCCACTTTGGCATTCCCATCTCCATAGTCACAGATAATGGACACCCATTTAGAAACCAAGAAGTCTGTAATCTATACCAACAATTCCACATCCAACATCATTTTTCCACTCCATATTATCCACAAGGAAATGGCCAAGTTGAGGCCACAAAAAAAAATCTTCAAAATTCTAAAGAAATTAGTTAATGAAGTTGGTCATGATTGGCACCTACAACTCAATCCTGCCCTATGGGAATACTGTATAAGTATTCACACACCTACTAGAGCCACTCCCTATTCCTTGGTATATGGTGTTGAATTTATCTTGCTAGTTGAGGTTGGGCTCCTATCATTGAGAATTTATCTACATCTCATTGATGATGAATAATATCGCGTAGCACATCTTCAATAGTTGGATCTTCTAAATAAGAAACATTTAAATGCACTCAATTATCTCAGAGCATATCGAAACAAGCTTCACAAAAATTACAATAAAAATATCAAGCCTAGATAGTTTTCCATTGGATATCTTGGCCTTAAGGAAAATCAACATAACCTGCAAGAATGATAAAAGAAGGGCAAGTTTGAACCTAATTGGCTAGGCCCTTACATTGTCACAAAAAATATGAATCGAGAGAATATCAATTAGTTACCATGGAAGGAGATCCCCTTCAAGAGCCCATGAATATTATCAATCTCAAATAATTCTTCGCATAAGAAGAACCAACAAAAAGTATGAAAAAAAAAAGAATTTTGTTTTAAAGAAATAATCCATCCAAGATAGATATTTGAGTTGGGGTCTTCTCGAACTGTTCAAGTAAATTGTACTGCTCAAGAATTGGAGGATTGTGGTTTTTGCTTTGTTGGAGGACCTTGGACAGGTATCTTAGTTCGACGAGTGTTGACTGCACATTCAGGGGTTTTCTTTATGGTAATAGTGTTGACATTCTTATTGGCAACTCAAATGTGATTTATGATTGTGTCATGGGTATAGTCATACTTATTACTTAGCATTAGTATAGTTGGTCGAATTATTGGTCTTATTCCCTGAACTGGAGGCTTTTACCTTTTCATGGTCATGTAATGGATCAGTAAAGACCTTGGGGTCACTGTTTGTGGTATTTTTATGTCCATTAACTTCAATGGTTCCATTTTAAACAAAATCTTGTATAATGTTCTTCAGTTGTCGACAATTTGATCTAGAGTGTGTCCCTTAGTTTGGTGGAAATTGTAAAAATTGTTTTCATCCCACCATGAGGGTTTAAATTGTCTAGGATCATACTATTTTGGCTCTTGAGGCCGTATGAGGTTGTGTTTTATCAGTTCTTTAAAGACCAACTCGATCGGTTTGCCTAGGGCAATGAACTCATGCTTTGGAAACCTCCTTTGCGGTCATTTTTTTTTGCATGTTTTGGACAAGATTGGTAGTTTGATTGGAATTGTTGGGTGTGTCATTAGAGGGATTGTGTTCTCTAAGTGTAATGATTGGTCCTTCACGTAAGGTTTTAGCATCGACAATTCCATCGTTAGTCATGTTCTTATTTCAGGACCAAAATATGTTCCTATCATTAGGGGTATTTTGAACATTTGGATTTCTATTTGGCATCTTAATTTCCCCTTTGTCAAGGAGAGCCTTTTCAAGTATGATTCCTTTTTCTACTAGTTCCACAAAGGAAGTACAATAGTGTACTCTTAGGTCGCTTCTCAATTTTGTATTAAGGTTTTCTAGGAATATATTTAGGTATTTCGATAGGGCATCGACTAGCTAGGCTCCTCCATCTCTAGAAGAAGGTGAAAATTTTTTATCCTTCTTCTTGTATGGTATGACATAAGGATGCTATCATCATTTCGTTGTCTATGTTAAAGGAAAAATGTTCTACGAAACTTTCAGCAAGTTCACCCCATGATTTTATGTCATATAGAAGTTTGGAAAACCATTCAAGTGTTATTCCCACAAGACTCTATGGAAAAAGTCTCATAAGATACATGGGATCATATGTGATGTCCATGCATATTGTGGAAAATTCCCTTATATGTTCTAGAGGATTACGCTTTCCCTTGTACTTAGGAAAATTTGGTACAACATATCCATGTGGGAAGGGTGCCATGTATAAAGCTTTGTCAAAGGGAAATGGGCAGAAGTCTTTCGCTGAAAAATTCTTCTTGGTAGACATCATCATGTTGTCGATTTGTGTCTGCAAAAAATCTACTTGCGTCAATGATGTGTTGGTGGCATTGTTGGGGTCTATGTAATTGTTATGAAACCCAATGTTTTGTGATGGATTCTAGTTCAATCTGGGTATGAATGATAGATTTTGACTTAGTGTAGGTATGTACCCTGTTTGTGAAACCCCTACTTGTGGAATAACACTAGTGGTGTTGATGTTTGGTATATAATTTGACTTGTTTGTGCTAATTCTAGGCCTTTTGCTTCCAGTATTAGTGCCAAAGGGATTTGATGATGATGCTCCTACAAAAAAATTGAGGCCTTGTGTCATGTTAGATGTACCAAATGGTATTGTATGTACTATTGTGACAACTTGGGTAGGTATTCTAGATGGTATAGCTACAGTTATTTGAGGAATAGAGGCATTAGATGTCCCTTGAGTAGATGAAGTTCTCAATTTGTGGATGTCAAATCTAGGAGGTAGTGTGGCACCTTCTACTAAATTTTTATCTAGGTATCGTTGAGGATTGTTTTCCAAACATTCACTCTACAAAGGATGCAAATTCTAGATCTTGGATAGTAGCGTCTATGTCCTCAACTAAAACATGTCCTTGTGGGTCTCGAGTGATAATTTTTTCCATTAAGGATTTATGAGGTCTGAATGTCCCTGATGGTGGGTTTGAAAATGGATTGATGTAGTCTTGTGGATCAGCCATTTCTCTTTGTTTCTTTTTGGACCTTGTTTCGACCATGTAAGATATGCTTAAAATGGGGATAATGCAAAACTACGTCTATGAATGATATGATTTTAGTCTATGTTTTTGGATTTTTTGGATATAAGGAATGAATGCTAAAGCAACTATTTTTTTGATATTATCTGGAAAATAAGGAATGTCTAAAATGAAGCTATGCTAGGATGGTTGTTTTTAAGTATGCAAAAGTCTAAGAAAGCTTCTAAGGTAATCAATTGTGGAAGATTCTAAAAAGAGGTTACCTACCACCTAAATTTTAACCAAGGCTACAATTTAGTTTTGTCAAGGAACCTTTGTAGGACTAGGGCCAAAAGATAAGGTGAGCTCCCAAACTAGACTAATGAGTTGGAATGACTCAATCAAGATAATTTGGATGTCTACATGTATAGACTTAGATTAACTAGAAATAGTACATAAAAATTCTTCTACCTAATAGAGTGACTCAAATAAAGTAAGATACTTGCTACTACCTTGTGTATGAAAAAAGGAAGTGTCATCCATATCTTTTACATGTTTAAAAATCCATAGTACCTAAATACATAGTGTTGGGTTGGAATTCTCTTCCATTTTTTTAATGAAATCAGTAGCAACTTTTCCCAATCAACCCTTCCTCCATCTTTCTATTATTTTTTCTCCATTTTTGTATCTCTACAATCATAACTTATCCTTTTAAATTTTCCATAATTAATGGAAAATACCATGGTAGGCCATGAGAACCAACCTTCTATCAATGGTAAGAGCAAGCCTAAAGCTTCACCAGTTTGTAATAGCCATTGAACTAGATGCCAAGGATCTCCAAACACTTGGAATTTGTGTTTATAATGTGTATGATTCCACATGGCTCTATTAAATATGTAATGCCCCGCCAAGTAACCTTAAAGGAAGTTGCAATTAACATCATAAGCGAACCATTTATTTATTATTTTTTATAAAGTGCATTTAACATACACATTCACTTACTAATTAACAACAACCTCTAAGGCTACAAGGTTAGGATTACTTTAACCCACACATACATATTACATATAACCATAGCAGTATGAACTGTATGAAATAAACATCATACATCATAAGAATACCATATAACATAATAAGATAATCAACCAAGATACAATCTCATAAACATTATCTTAATCCAATAGTTACATCACTCATTCCCAGAATGAGGCAATAGTACATAAGGTTACAATTACAAACTTCCACCTCATAAATGTAAGAGGGATAAAATAGCTTATACAAGTTAAAATATTACAATGCAAGAATAACAACAAGAACCGCGAGCTGTCCATATGTCTGTCTCACCACCAAGTACTGAAGATAGATGGGGACCCAACGGTTTTGGTGCATGTTCCACCCAACCAATGTGGTACCCGAAGGCCCACCCCCCATGTTAGGAGATAGTAACAAAGTAACATGGACAAAGATTCTACTACCTCTAACCAAAGGCAGACTCATACTGACTCAAACTAACATAATCAAATAAATGCCATCAATAAGTACAAATCCAGTACAACTCAAGTACAACGTTCACATCACTGACATAGGTCACATTGCTTCCAGACATAAAATAAATCAAGTATGTTCACAGAACCATATATATAAAACAATTAACAACAATTGTCCTAGATAGAGTGTCATCACAAGGTTTGTCATGATATCTCCTCTGGGCATTCTTCATAGGCTCCGACACAAGTAATCCTAGTGGCCTCAACCGAATCCTGGCACTCATACTCACTCATGCGGAATCAACTACCTCTCATAAGGACAAGATAGTTGATCTTGCCATTCCAGGCCTTCTCACTCATCCCAAGTCTAAACAAGCTCTTGTGTCTATGAGTGAGGATTAAATTATCTTGATTAGTGTGAACTGCATCCTAATCATCTAAGTACATTAATTTGATTATCACTTGATTAACTTACTTCTGAAGGTTACCCGGTTTACCACTTTGGGCTCCGGCCCCTATCAAAAGCCACTCTTCTAATGGACAACACACTCACAACCAATCACCAAGGGAAACACAAGTGCATACAAACTAGGCATCATAATCCACTCCAACGCAAGGAGGATACAAAAAATAGAAACTCACTCCAAACATCTTAGAGGCAACAATCACATAGTCCACTCCTTTCACAAGAGGTACAAAAGATCTCACTCCAAACATATTGGAGGCAACAACACATAGTCCACTCCTTTCATAGGAGGTACAAAAGATCTCACTCCAAACATCTTGGAGGCAACAACACATAGTCCACTTCTTTCATAGGAGGCAACAAGATGAAATCACATAACAAGTTCACTCCATACAAGGAGACACGGATCCCATAATCCGCTCCTAAACCAAGGAGGTGCAAACATCCCCGTTCGTGAAAACCGGGTAAAACTGAAAAGACACCATGCACTACCCAAGGGAAAACAACTAGATGGCATAAAGATTCAACAACCCTTATCCTCTAAGTTCTTCTGGAAGACTTATAATTTAGGACTAACACTAAATCCCAAAACCAACAATGCAACTTGACGACATAGCAACAAAAGCATTCAAGTCATCAATCAAATCTAATATTTGGATTTCCTAAATCCATACTCATTCAATAGGTAGTGTTGACAAAGTCAAAGACACGTTAACTAGATCATCTAAAAATAATCATAACCTCTATTTCCCTTTTCATTATTGGAAATCTAAAACAATTAAACTTACTTCCCTTTACTGAATACAGAGAATTAAATCCTTTAAGATAATCATGAGGAAGATACTACTTTTGGATATACTAAATCCATATCTCTTTCATAATCGAATCACAATGATTCAATTAATCTAAATAAAAATTAATAAATCACATAATTGATTGCCTCATCAATGAAACAACTTCTTAATTTACTTTTAAACTGACACAAATTTATGCAAGTAAACTCTTTCCATTTCCTAACCAAATCTTACGTCTCATTCAATTTTCTATTTAAAACATTCAATCACTTTAATATAATAACATATTGTTTCTCTAACCATTTTCCATATATACTAATCAATCCATTTTTAAATCTATATTCAATAATATATTGCATGCATCTCATCAAAATAAAATACGATAATGAATTTTACACTTAATATATATATATATATGCTCCATATTATATAGACACCAAATATATATATTAATAAATTTAATTACATATATTCTTTAATATTCCATTCACAATGACTAGATTACTCTATGGAACTAAATAAAACATAATACTATTTGCCTTTTCAATATAGTTAGTTCCTAAATTTACTTTTAATGCAACCTAGCACTATTGCAAACAATCTTTTCAATTTTCTATCCGGAGTCTATGTCTCTTCAACTATCCATTTAAAAACATACAATTTCATCAATGTATAAAAAATATCTTTTGGCTTATCTATTTGACCACGCATTCATATTGTTTCTAATTAAATCTCATTAATTAAAACAAACATTTAAATATAAATATTTCTATAATTCTTCAATATATTTAAATATCTTTTCCCTTATCAATTTTGACCATACATTCAAAACTTATCTTTTAAACTCTTCATGCAAAGCTAAATTACACGCACTTAAATAAAACAAGGTAAATACTGATTGAAAATACTCATTGATATATATACATTTCAATATATTTTTTTCAATCATATTAACAAAATAAATATTTTCTTTTAAATCAAGTAATTATTTCTATTAAAAAAAAATCTTTCTCTATACATTTTCTACACACACTAATTATTTCTTTTAGAACAGTAATAATACCCAATTTGCAAACAGCAGAATAAAATAAGATAAAATATTATATATTCTCTCAAATGGATATATGCCTTCAATATATATTAAATATAAATAAATATATTTAAATATATTTAATCATTAACATATCTTCTATTCTTTACAAAATATCAAATTGTTTAATTCAAAATAAAATATCCCTTATCATCAATTTTCCAAAATATAAATATATTTTTTTCAATTAAATCAAATTAATAATTAGACCTTTTACACATGAATTTAAATTCCACAATTAAATTTTAAATTATGGATTCTTTAAATCAAATATTTAACTCCTCCAATAAAACTTTTAACATGCCATTTTAAAATAAACAATAATTTCCCATACGTTTATAATTTTAATTCCACTAATCTAATATACAAATTTTATTTAAAGTAATATAAATAAATATAATACTTTAATATTATATATTATAATATAAAATATTATTAAATAATATTTTAATATTATAATAACAATACATAAAATATTAATATTTATAAATATCAATTTATTATTATTTTATTTTCAAAGCAGCCATGGGAAAATAACTTAACAACAGTCCCATGTTTCAAGCATAACTCAAAAACTACGATCTGTGTATTTGTGATTTTTTGACAGGGATAAGAAAATTTCAAAATGCAAAAACCTTTTAAATTTCCTAACAAACCCAGTTTGTGAAAGGGAAGTTATAGGCGATGCAACCAGACCATTTTACCATGAAAAATATAACTATACTACAAATTTTAAAATCTATTTTTTTATTAATAAACATAAGGTTTCATTTTCTAAAACATTCTAAATGCATTGTTCAATCTCTATGTTTGATTTCAATAACAACAAAATCGATTTCCCCAAATAATTTAAATTCAACTAAGGTTTTCACAATTTTCACTCAAGAATTTTCACAAGCAAAGGCTGTAAATTTGTTTAATTTTTTTCTTCTAATATCAAATTTATTTTCTAAATATATTTAACAAACAAATCTTTAATCATTACTATTTTAAAGAAAAACAATCAAGAACAATAAAACACAAAGAGGAAAACCTGGTACAAGAAGCTACAGGAAGAGATGAATTTCTGATGCAAGCCTCCTCCAAGGATTTCCTGAATTTTCTTCAATCCTCCAATGAATCCAATCCAAAATCCAACAAATGCAAACAATATTTCCTTCAATCAATTCTACAATCAAACTTTCTTCAAACCCTTGTGCAAATTTTCCAAAATTTCTTCCCTGATGTAAAAATGTATTGTTTTTTAAATCTCTTTTTGCTGCCCTAAAATTAAAACATGTATTCTTTATAAATCAAAAATACCTAATACAACCCTAATTCACATTACATGCAAATTAGATATTTCAATTTCAATTTCAATTTCAATTTCAGTTTTTACAACCCTAATTCACATTACATGCAAATTAGATATTTATTTCAATTTCAATTTAAAATGCAATTTCAAATAATAAATTAATTTCCAAAGTTGCAACTAATTTCCCAAATAAACATTTAATTACAATTTCCAATTTAATTCCCTCATGTTGAAATTAAATTCCAAATTTAATTTTAATTCTTTTATTTCCTTTCATTCTCTTGCATCACGTTTAATTAATTAATTTAATTATTTAATAACTAAATTCAACCCCCTTGGATTAAATTTAATTAATTAAATAAATTAAATATAATTAATTAATTTAAATATAAACTTTTATCCACATTGCATTATTTAAATTAAATAACCATCAACATGATTTAAATGCAATTATTCTAAATATCTATTTCCAAATCAATAATCCTTCAGAATTAAATAACATTAAAACAAGACAGACAATGGCTCGACACACACGACTGACGACACACTAAGGCTAGGGTGTAAACTTGACACATGTTACCTAGCTACTATCTCCCATTCAACTTAACCGTTGGATCGACATGCTCAAACCTATGAAACCAGGTGGAGTCGATGTCATGTAACTGCAATCCTGCAACTAAGTAAACAACCTCATACAATATATCCAGCATATAATACACACCGTGAAGAAGGAATTACGGATTTGTAGGGCGCTCGCAAGCGAGTGATGCAAAACCGTCCTCTTCACCAATACACTCATCGAAACTGACACTTCCATCATAATCCAGTAATCTTGTAATAACATCTCATGTTAACTCTACAACATCATTAATCCATTAAAGCATGAGAAACACTAATTAGGTCAACACATCACACAATGATAGTTGTCGCTCAATAGTAACAATCAAAACATCATAACACAATGTATCGAGAAGCAAGGTAACTGCAACCAAACATAGCATAAAGCAACTTGAACAAGAAGCAAAATGGAGGGGTATTACAAAATATCCTTAATAAATGCAGGTTTGCATGTATCACAACCATCATGACTATGCATGCTAGCATCCCTATACATATTCTATCTTGTTAAATCATAAATGTGAAAACTACAAAATGTACCACCAAGAATTCCATGTGGTATACTCATTATTTTTAAAAGCTTCTTCAAAGCACAAATCTCCATCATCTTTCGAGGGATGATACACAATTAATTAAATATACAATTAATATTTATATTTTTAATCATTCTTATCAATTTTTATCTCCATATTAGACAAGAAACATATATTTAATTATTTTACTAATTTAATTTAATTAGTTTATTAATATTTTTAACTTTCTACATTCTATAATTTAATATAATTTTTATTTTATTTATTTCTTAATTTTATCAATTTATATTATTATATATGCATAATTTTATTAATTTCATAATTCATTATTTCATTATATTTGAAATTTTTTAATTTTATGAATTTAATTAAAAATGAGAAAAATGAGAAATATTTAGAATAAAATTAAAATAATGATTTTCTTTTATAAATATAGAAAAAATAATTGGAACTTTATTTAAAATATTAAATATATTAAAATGATAAATTAAAAGAAAAGTGCTTGAAAACATGGTGGAGGAGAAGTGCCAAATTCAAGAATGCAAAGAGGTGGCTCATTGGCTTCGTGATCACAATAGCCAAGAAAACAAGTTTGACCCCTCTATTTATAGTCAAACCCACTTCTATGTAATCTATTAGGATTTGATCGAAGTCCCTTAAATTGGAACCCCATGTGTCCCTTCTCCACCACTCGCGATGGAGCACCATGTAGTAACAAATCTCAGGCCCATTCTATCTAACACGCTATTGTGATCCCACCTAAAATAAATACATAAAAGAAAGCACATTGATTTTGGTTGATGCAAGGTTATTAATGGGTCAATATGTTCTTCACATTAGTTGTGAGGCAATATATCATTTCATTGAGACTAGAATCTAACTCACCACAAGAACTAGAGCCTGAACTTGCACTAACAACTTGATATTTGTAATACAAATATTGATAAAGTATGTAGAATACTATTTTGTAATGATGTGTGATATATATTACTTATATACTCTTCATGCATATATAATAGATTACAATTTCTTTGTCAAGAAATTATATGATTAAAATGATTTATTATTTAAAAAAAAACATAAACAATTTTAATATTGTGAATTGTTATATTATAGCTACCATTTGTATTAATATTTTACATATATAATTTAAAGTGTTAATAAGTAATTATTCAATACATCATGAATTAATAATCCATTAAATCAAATCATTACAAATAATATTATTTTTATAAAAAAAAAAAACTAAACTTTAGAAAACATTAGAATTTTATCTCTTTTATTATTATTGTTTGCCTTGAATTTCAACATTATGAAACTAATATATCTCTTTAAGCTAAAAGCATGTAGATAAAAACCAACTTACTCTTAACTAGAGAAATTATGACCACTTGAAAGAAACTCCAATAGTAACATTTTACACATTAATCTTAAAGTTTATTAGCCAAAAAAAATTAAAGTGTTAATCCCAAATGTAATCCAAGTAATTTAGTTAGATTAAATAAATGAACACTAAACTTCATTCCATATAATTATCACATTTAAATTTGTAAACTTGACAATCATACAAAAGAGAAAGAAATTCAAATAGATGGAGAGTTGAGAAACCCCACACATATAAACTATTTAATTTTGTTTTCATTTATAATATCTATTTTTTAAAATAATTATCAATCTTATAGATTTACTTAAATGTTCTATTAGTCTTATCTTAATTATACATAATTTAAATTTTAGAAATCACTATACATTTTAGAAATTTACTAATCCCATGTCCCCATGCTATTACTAAAGTGCATTTTCTACTTAAATTTAATTAGTTGGAGTGTTCCTATGCAAATTTAAAATTGTGGAAAAATGATAATTTAGGGCAAGTTCCCATGGGGTTGCTTAGCTTATTTTGACTAGCAGTTATTGCTCAACTTATTTAGGAGTTATTTGTGGAGCTAATGACCTCTGAATGTTTAATTTTTTTGCTCAACTTAAATTTGTATTGTATAATAAAAATTAGAGAAAATTTCAAATTCCTAAACAATAGATGCTCCATTAAAATGGGAAAAGATTTCAAATTGTCCTTTCCCAACAATAAATTTATGCATGGGAACACTCCCATTGCATAAATTTAATAGAAAATAGAGTTAAGTAGCCACATAAGAACATAATGGTTTGTAAGATGATATTAGTAGGTAGTTTAAAATTGGAAGTTCTTTGATTCCAGATTTTGTGTTGGAACATACCTTACATTATAGTTTTTAACTATAATTTCAAGTTTTGCTTATAGAAAATATTCACATATTAAATTCTTTCCTTTCCTTTTGTATTGATGTTTTGTTATCATTTATTTGTAGGATCTTTTAATTCTCAGTTCTCTCATGCCACAACATCATGCCAAGACCTCAAATCTACAAGTACACTCTTAGACAAAGATTCTTCCAAGGTGAATTTATAAATATATCTAGCATCACCTACTTTTTTTTTTTTCTAATATTCTTCAATATATAAAATAAATTTGACTTTGAGAATGGTAAGAGAGTGCAACTATATTAACTATTGGGAATGCTATTTTTCTTTGACACTATGAAAAAATGTGACTAAATTCACATCCTTGCAACAATACTCAATTATTGAAGTATAAATAAATTTCCTAATTTTTTTTTTCATAAACTTATAAGGAATGACTTTGAAAATAATCATGTTTGTGTACTAGATTCAATAATTGTGCATCTCACTATTTGATAGGCTGTCCATATGAAGAAAAAGCAAATTGGTTCTACCGTTGAGTGCATGGATGTGGATATTATGAAGATACAAACTTTATTTTCAGAAATTGAAAGAGGACATGCATATGTTTCTCCTTATGATACATTTGGGTAGCAATGGTCCCCTCTTTGGAAAACCCTCAATTACCACAATTCCCACAATGTATTTCATGGATAATGGACAACCAACTCTCTAATGGATCTTGGGGATTATTAGATTTGCCTTATATTAAAGATCATCTTTCTCACACCTTGGCATGCATTATTGCGCTTAGAAGATGGAATCTTGGCACAAAAAATGTGGAGATGGGTAAGACTCTTTCTTTGAAAATTTTGGTTCTAAAATTATTATCAATTATTGTGGATATCAAGATGTCATTTTAAAAAATTCTATTTTCATTTCACTATTAAAATTATAATATAGGTTTGTTTTTTAAATTTCAATATAAAGAATATTAATTTTTTTTTTTAAAATTATGATAAAAAATATATAAATTTTATTTTAGAATTATATATATATATATATATATATTGAAATTGTTTACACAATTTACTATCAAAAGTTTTATTTTACAGTTTACTCCAAAGAAGACATCACAATTCATAGGTGCACACACACATGTATGTGTATATATGCATACATGTGTGTGTATATATGTATATACATGCATACACATACACATATACATATATATATATATATATATATATATATACATACACACATACATGCATACATGCACATACACACATATATACACATATACACATATACATATATACATATATACACACACATACATGTGTGTGTGTGCACCTATCAATTGTGAGTCTTCTTTGGAGTGCCTAATGTAGATGTTACACATGAATTGACTTACATGTCCATTATTTCGATATATTTAGTGGATATTTACTTATATATCTTTCCTAAGTTGTTATCATGTTTAATAGCTATATTTATAACATTGATGATAAATGTATTAAGTCCTATTATTATAATTTAAAAGACCAACCTACTCATTTATCATTTGTATTGAAAAAATAATAATCATTTATTTCCACTCAATTATAATTGACATTATATAAATATATATATTTTCATAAATAAGAATATCATCTGTCTATATCACATTTTTGTCAATATTTTGAATTTTATGTTCGAGTGTGATGTGCCTACTTATTGATCCTATGAGTACAAATGTATACAACCTATACCGTAAGATTTTGGGGTCATTTTTCATTCTTCCACAGGTTTTAGATTTATAAAAGAAAATATTGGGAAGATAGCCAATGAGGATTGGTATAATCCCACTGGATTGGATCTAATCTTCACTGCAATGTTAGAAGATGCAAGAGACTTGTGCTTGGATCTCCCTTATGATTCGCCTCCTATAGAACTGATGCTCAATAAGCGAGAAGATATCCTTAAATGGTAATTTTTGCAATTAGTTTATTAATTCAATACTTTTGAATCCCAATAATCATTTTTATTTATTCTTATAATTTGAGTATTGTTTTCATTTTTGCAGCACAGGAATAGATCATATGAATGAGTATAAACCATGCTTGATTTTCATCGTTGAGGGTATTCGGAACATTGTTGACTGGAATAAAGTGTTAAGACATGAGAGCAAGGATGGCTCACTCTTTCATTCTCCCTCTGCAACTGCTTGTGCTCTAATGCATACTAGAAAATCTAATTGCCTTACGTATTTGAATTCTATGCTAGAAAATTTGGAGAATGGAGGTTGGTCCTTAGAATATTATGTATATGGTTTGATGACATTTTATCATTTTCATACACTTTGAACATGCATTATTTTGTTGTTGCAGTGCCTAGTGTTTATCCCATAAAGTTGAACGCTGGTCTTTCAATGGTGGATATGTTGGAGAGGTTAGGTATAGCACGTCATTTCAAGTGTGAGATAAAACAAATTCTAGATAATGTCTATAGGTAATTCATAAGTTCCTTGCTTATGATTGGATAATGTAGTTTCTATGTTTGGTTTCCATTTTTTCTGAAATCAATATTCTCAATGGGCAGATGTTGGACAGAGAATGAAATAATTCAGGGAATATCATCAACATCGGACATAATTAACAGTTCTATCAGTTTCAGGATTCTGCGATGGAATGGATATGATGTGTCTCCAGGTCTTTTGAGAAAACCAAACAATTCTTTAACTTTACCATTGAATGTCATATTTTTCTCTGTTAGGCATGAGTACCAGTTATGATGGATAGGTAATTTTGGGCATGGTAGTTTCTAATTCAAAGAATAATTTACTACTAGAGTCTAGAGATGCAGAGATTTTGGGGGGATTTTTTTTTTATAAAGAAAAAAGAAAATTTATATTGATCTGAAAGAGTTACACAAAGATTTTCATATAGCAATAGCTGCTATTAAAGTTCAGAGAATAAAAATTCAAAAAAGTTTTGTTACAGTGTCACCTCCAGCGAACCTCATATTCATTACATTTTTATTTCCTACTAATGGAACTAACAATCTTTGTAGATCTTTTTCTCAGTTATTTAAAAGATGGCGACTTCCTACTATCTCTAAAAAAGAGTGACCAAGCTGTGACAGGAATGCTGAATTTGTACAAAGCATCTCAGTTGATGTTCACAGGTGAAAGAATTTTGGAAGAAGCAAAATCCCTCTCCCAAAACTATCTTGAGAATATTAAAATGGATGATGAAAATACAGTCCTCAATGAAGAGGTAATCAAGTTAATCCTTAGGGTGCAAATGACTATTGTTTGAAATTATGTGTGTCGTTAAGCTTTGTGGGCATATCGTTCCTTGCAGGTTAAGCATGTACTAGGTGTCCCTTGGAAGGCTAGTTTTGAGAGAATAGAACATTTAAGATACATCAAAAACTATGGTTATGATGATATTCTGATTGGAAAGACCTCTTACATGTAACTTTTCGCGGATCTACATGATCCTTTCATTTACTTTGGTTTAAAATATATCACCTACTTCAATAGTGCTAATTGTTGGCCACTGGAATTCGATTGCAGGATTCCCTGTTTAGGCAATGATTGTTTTTTAAGTTTAGCCAAGGACTATAATATTTGCCTAGCAGTACAACAGGAGGACTTGCAGGAGTTAAAAAAGTAAGTAGGAAGTTTTTGGAAATTACAATGGGAATAACACCCACTGCCACCACTGGAATGAAAACGTTTCTATTTTTGTCTACCTTAACAGATGGAGTGTAGACTCTAAACTTGGTGACCTACACTTTGCTCGAAACACAGTTGTAGACTCCTATTTTTCTGCTGCCGCAACACTTTTTAGCCCTGAAATGTCTACTGCACGCATAGTATGGACTAAGATTGGAGTTCTTCTTGTGCGAATGGATGACTTTTATGATGTGGCGGCCTCCGCCTCCATTGAAGAGCTTCACAGTTTTGTTGATGCTGTTAAGAGGTAATCAGTGATTTTTTAGAGGTCAATTGAATAATAGTTGAATGCCATATTTTTATAAGATTTTATTTTATCTAGTTAAATTATCAGTACATCACAATATTCAATATTTCATTAGATCAGATTTTTCTAAATTATATAAACTAGCACTTGCATCAGAGGGGTTGCAAAGATTACGCGGATAGAAAAATATATAGAACTAAAAATAAAGAAGAATTATAGTGTAAAATATATACAACTTTGTTTGAATAATATACAAATTTTTTGTAATATATATTTACAGATTAGAAACTGAAAATTGAATGAAAGATTTAAAACAAGTTTAATTGTGATTTACAAATTTTAAAAACTGTATGACATATTTGATGATTGGAAATTGTAAGAAATATTTGAATTATATTTGAATTCTATATATTTTACATTACAGTTCTCTCTATGTTTGAATTATATTTTCAATTTGTGAAGTTGACCAAGAGGTCATAAGCTAAAAAAAAAAAACTGTACACAAGAAAATAATAGAGGAAGAAAAGAAAGCTAAGGTAGAGCTCCGACATGAATGCAAAAGCAAGGAAGAGTTGTTGAGTGTCATCTGGGAGGAAATTTCTAAGCTAGACGGTGATCTAACAATGAGTTAGGCTCTTGCCAAGTTGCACAAAAATATTTAAGTTGGTTGCAACAGACACTAAAAAGAAAATTCTTAATAAAATTGCTAAGTATCTAGTTGATTGTTGCAATTCTGTTTGTGTGCTTCACTTATCAGTATTTTTGGCCATTGTAGTTTGCGTATGTTATTCTCTGTTTCCATTTTGGGATGCCAGTGGCTCAAATGCTAATCCACCCTTAGTAGTGAATGCAGGTAAGCACAAAAACCCAAGGGTTATTTGGGATCTCCTCGTCCTTCCGACTATATAAGACCAATAGTCTGACCTCTGAATAATCTGAAATGCAGATTGACTTACCCATTTGGACAACTGCTGTAAGATAGCACATTGGGGGGCTTATTTTGATTGGTTGAAGGGACTTTATTTGTGTAGTCAATGTATCAAATGGTTAGGGTAACAATCAGCTGAAATAATGCCAGTTGCTGCCAAGATGCTTGATTACTTCCCCCTATAGCAGTTGAACATTAGAGTACATGTGTAAAGCATGACATGGCACCCATTTTAGATTATACCCTCCCCTTAAAAGAATCTGTCTGTTTTCCTTCCTCTTATTGCAATCCCACTATGAATGAAAAGGTCTGCTAAAAAGCATCGCCGGTCAGATCTTTTGCCTGAATCTTGCTTGTTTCAGTCCATTCTTGTAACAGAGTACATGCATAATGAGGATAAATTGTAGCTTAATTATTAACTTTTGTTTTGTTGAGTTCTGGCATTGCAGCAACAAAGAACAATCCACACTTCCGACCAGGTTGAACTGGGCAAGGAAATAACATAGTATCAGAGCCCAATAGGAGTATCAAGCAAAGAAGTGTGTCTTAAGGGCCAAGGGGCCACAGAAGAAGCAGGAAATACGTTCGGCTTGATGCAAGAAAAGAAAGATGCAAAAATAAAATTAAGAAAAATTGTACTCAAGTACGAAGTATCAGTTGAAATGCATGATAAAATTTAATCTAAAGCTGCTCCGCAATTGAGACACACCAAGATAAAACAAGATTCACTATTGAACTCAAAACTTTCCTGAAATCATTTGCCAAAGACAAGTTGTTATAGCAGGGGAGACCTAATATTTCCTGTGTTTCACCTATATTTATCAACTAACTGTCCATAAAGCTATGTACTACCTGAATCCTTAAAAGGAATCATTGTTTTAAATCATTGTACACAGGCTCGAGGAAAAAATAAAATTTGAAACGAATTGTCATCTATAGAACATTAGGCAACCAAAACTCCAACATTAACCCTCCACGCCATGTAATTCACCTCCCTAGCATAATATTCTAAAGAAAAAACAAAACACGAGAAGACTTGAAATGGCAAAAAGCAACTGCTTATCTATTGATTTTGCCTAGATGGCATGTAGACAGTTAGGGTGAAATTTGTAGAGGAAAATGTTTTGCAGAGAATCCCAGATACTTAAAAAATTAATATAATTTACAATTGAATATTACTCCTAATCCGATATATATACATATATATACATAGCAAATAAAGAATATAATTAGTAAAGGCGTTTAAAGTTTAGAGATGTCAAGGTAAGAACAAAAATGGAAAATTCTAACTAAAAATGAAACAAAAACACTTTCTTCTCATTCTTAACAATTCAAATCGGTGGTAGGGAATTCTGAAATCTAAGAAATTACAATACCTTCGAATATTTTTAACGACATGAAACATTTGAAATTAAAATTTATATCCGCAAACAATGCAAATCTACATGCAATTTCTCCAAAAAAAATAACTTTCACGCTAGTTTTTGGCTCAAAGCATCGCAGCTATTTCTTTCCAATAATAAAAATTGGCGAACAAAAACTAAAACACGTTGCGAGTAATCATCTAACTAAAATATCACAGACAGACGGATATCTAACTCAAAATATCCTCCGAAGACAGGTAATTTGAAGCTTCAATAAATT
Organism: Sequoiadendron giganteum; assembly: GCA_007115665.2. NCBI lineage: Eukaryota > Viridiplantae > Streptophyta > Pinopsida > Cupressales > Cupressaceae > Sequoiadendron > Sequoiadendron giganteum. The sequence continues at coordinate 257,123,475 of CM021105.1, forward strand.
TTAGCAGACAAAAATGCTGACGGTGATCCAAAAACAAGGGGTAAAACTCTCATTTTTACTTACGTTAACAGAAACTGGAACAAATCGAAGCTGTTTCAAGCGCCACAAAATTCCAACAAAGGCAAATAAGTATCGATGGATCCTCCAAATTTTATGCTACAGTTCAATGGCAACCCAATGCATAAAACATGTAGAAGTCAACACAAATTCGCAAGGCCGAAGCTGAAATGGATTTTTTAGGAAAAACAGAAAAATAAAAGGTGCCAGAGCCGTTATTGAACGCTAAAACAAAGGCAGCTAGGGCGTTTTTAACGCTAAAAGAAGAGAACACCCATGCCCATTTCTATTATGCATTATGCATTATGCATTATGCATTTATTTGATTAACGGTTTTGCAGTGCAGTTATGCAGATATTTTGCATTTATTTATTGAAACAAGTACGTGCAAAGACTGCTTAACTCCCCTCGCATTCAACTTTTACCTCAGCGAAAGGAATTAGTAGAAAAAGTTCAACTTTAACACGCGAGGATTAAAAGATGTTTACGGTGGACAAGAAGTGTTGTTTATGGTAAAAAAAAGAGTTGTTTACTGATAGTGATACAGGTATTGGCTGAACATTCATTCTATATATAGTCTATCGTCTAATTATAGTAGAAAATAAAATTAATTATTGATTACATAAGATAATATCATCAATTTTTTAAATCCAAACCATAAGATTATAAATAAAATCAATCATGGTGAAAAACAATTTACAGCTGTTTTAAAATATTCAATGTTTGCTTTAAAATATTAAAGAATTATGAAGTTAAAGACATAAACACTACATCTTAAACTTAGAAGGCCTTTACTTTTCTATAAGAATTTTTTTTTTTAAAAAGAAACGATTTTCCAAAATAATAAATGCATTTACCATTTTTCATAAAATTCACCAAAATTTTATACAAATTTTTAGTGATTTAAAAATTAGTCAATAAAATAATATTTTTTAAAACAAAATAAAAGATTCGCTAAAATTTTATATTATTTTTAAAAAAATCTTAAAATTATCACCAAAGGTAATTGTATCATAAATATGCAAAATTTTATCATATCCATATTACTTGTTTCAAATGTCCTGCAGGTGGGACGCAACAGGGTTACGTAATCATTCAGATAATGCGAAAATTTTGTTCTATGCAATTTACAGCACTGTCAACGATATTGCTCAAGATGCCTGGGCCTTTCAAGGCCGGGATGTTGGCACCCATTTAAGGGAAATGGTGTGTATATTTACCATGAATACGAATTACTTGATGCTTCATTTCAAGAAGCTTTGAAAACATCATTAGAATAAGCCATTAATACTTTTTTGTGCTTAATTTTATAGTGGTAAAGGCTAGCAATCTCAATGATGAAGGAGGCTGAATGGGTCAAGACTGGATATATACCAACAATGCAGGAATACATCGAAACCGGAAAAATAACAATTGGGTTGGAACCAATTATTTTTACATCACTCTATTTTGTAGGGCCTGAGATTTCAGAGCAAACCATCCGCCATCATGAGGACAACAGTTTAATGGAACTCGTCAATATTTGTGGGCGTTTTCTGAATGACATTCAGGGTTACAAGGTAACAGGTTGGATTTAAACAGTTTGATTTGTTTAGAAAGTTCATTTGAAATTACATTCGTTTTTTTCAAAATCATCCTTTAGTGTGATTTAAGATGAATTATGTAAACAAATTAAAATCTAATAAATGGTTCGAACTATTTCAAATTTCATATTAAAAAAATGTTGTCAAAAGTAAACTATCTCAAATTTCATATTAAAAAAATGTTGTCAAAAGTAAACTATTCGTATGTTTTTTAGAGGGAGACCAAGCAAGGAAAGCTCACCTCCGTGTCATTGTTCATGAAAGAATATCCAGAAGAATCTGTGGAAAATACTACTGAGTGGATTAGACAAAAGGTAAATGAAAGCACACAAGAATTACTGAGGAGGTTGTTGCAGCCTAGCATTCTACCTCGCGATTGCAAGCAATTATATTGGAATCTAGCCAAAATTGTCCAGCTATACTACCTCAACAGTGACGAAGTGACATCTCCCACTGCAATGCTTAAACATATAAGAGCAGTTATTTTTTATCCTGTAGTATAAATTCTAAACGAGAGTGAGTGAGATAATGTCTGCTGGTTCTATTAATAAAAGAAATCCTAGTCAATGGATTAAGGAAATAGCCATAATATTGGTGGGATTTTTCCTCTGTTTTTATTAGATTAATTCGGTAATATATTTTATTTCTATGCAGTAAAAACTGAGAATATGTGTCAGTTTTAATTGAAAGTAAATTATTTATTGTCTTGTTTCATCAGTTTTCATTGAAGGCAGGTTGGTGTCATTTAATTTTCTGTTTGTTGAATTTGAATTAGTTCTTTTATTCATTTAAATCAATGCATTCATTCAAGAATAAAATTAATGCATCTATTTAAAAGATTAGGTTATAATTAATTGCTTTTTTTAATTGTAGTGAGAAGCAACAGATTTTTTTATTTCTATTTATTTGAGATTTCAATTTCAATTGTATTTTTCAATTTTTTAATATGATAAATGTATTTGATTGGAATAATGAATAAAAGGGGACAAACAGTTTACAAAGAAGTGAAAACTGCAACTAATGACAACAAAGATTAGTAAGGAACACAGAGAGACAAAACACAAGAACAAACCACAACACCCCACCCAAGGGGAGAACAAAATGTATGACAAAATGTCACAAAAAAATAGAACCACCTCTTAAAGTGGTTTGAATATAAAATAAATTAGAGAGCTCTCTTTTGATTGGCATCATAATACTTATCCAAATCAAGCCCCTTCTTGTTGGGATTAACAATATTTTTTATTTTTGTCAATAATTAGTTTGACTGTCAAAAGTATTGAGTGGAGATTTTAACATTATTTCTAAAATCCTACACATAAAACCAAGAGTTATAATCTATGTCACACATATATAGTCTATATGTGAAAGTTAGATTTATAATAAAAATCTACACATAATTATATTTTTTTTTGGAATTGATAACTTTCCCTTGCCCATAGATAATGTCATTGTGGTAGGAACATGTTGCAAACTTCTTTTCTCTAGTGGTGGAATAGATCCATAAAAAATGAATATTTAGAGATGTTTTAGAAGATGTTCTTGGAGAGTCATAAAATTGTCAACCTTGACAATTTTGTACTATATTGACACTATATTTTGCATATACAGTTAATTATATTAATAATTTGCTCATTCTGGGTCAAAATTGGGAAATATATTTAATTCCTTTACATCCTTAGAATTTTGAGCCAAAAAGCCTCAAAAGCATGGGTGTTGGGTGCCCTAGTCTAGAGATGTGATTTTTAAAGAGTTACAAATGTTGTGTGTTAACCTTTTGTGATTTAAAAAATCCCAAGTCGACCTATACCCAAAAAGATAAATGGAATGCATATAAGAAACAAAATTCTCTCATTTGAATACTAGAACACTCTATCATAAACTATGAGCAATTATTATGTGTAAATTTTGAAGATCATGTGGCTTCTTCTCTACATGCTAGCTACAATAATATATTGTGCTATGTGGACTAACCCCTTACAGATCTTCAAGGAAATTTATGCACTATCAATCAACTCTTAGTGACAACTTATGGTGTGACATCACTTTGCTAGGGGTTTCATGTCTAAGGTAACATTATCAATTATCATTTATTTATTATTTACTTTTCCTCTGCCCAACCTAGGGCACACAATTTATACCATCATTTATTGTTTGTGGAGGTGGAAACACCAAAACTGGGGTTTGATTGAGGAAAACTCATACATCACAACTTTTCCCCTCTCTCCATGCGTGCACGTCAAATCTGAAATCTCCACCAACAACAAGTTGTAGAAGAGTAGAGGGAAGACTTTACTAGAGTGATATGGCATCTAAAGACCCCAAAACACCTAGACTATGATGCCTTGCACCCCTGTCACTACATTAAAACCCATATTCTATGGGTATGTGCAGGATCATCATGGAAAAAATAGGCCCTTAAGTGGCAATGAAAATTCATAAAATTAGAGTTGGGCAACAATACATTAAAATTTGAATAAGTTATCTATATTATTTCAAAAATATGTAAGAATAGAATATGTGGAAAATTGAATGTAGTTTCTAAACTACTAGGTTAATTTTTGTGAAAAAAAAATCTATTTGGTGAAAATTTGAAATTTCAATGCAGTATTACTAAAATTTCAAGGAAAAAATAAGAAGTAGGTGTCTGTCTGACCACCCTAACCATAATAAAATGATAATATTTTTTTATAAGATTTTATATATAAGTAGAGGACTCGTGTCCAGATGTGATGCATATTTTTTTGTAATTTTTTTATAAATAATAATTAATTATGAATTTTTTATTACAACTTTAAAAAAATATAAAAACTCGTATGTTTGACCACCTTAACTTGGTCAAAACTTCATGATATATATATTTTTTAATCCTATAGTATGCCAAGCATAGAATGTGACGCATGTTTTGGATTCAAAAAATGTGATACTGTTTGAAAGCTATATATGTTTTTCTATCAGACTATCAATCAGGACTTTAGTCATAATTCTAATAAAAAATAAATAATAATTATTTATTAGACTCTAAGTAAAATATAATTTATATTGGTAGAAAGCTAAGAAGGTCCTTTACAAACCCTTTTCGTTTCATCAATTTTGGGTAAAATAAAAGTCGTTAGCCACATGGGTGAAGTCTAGAAAAGCAAGGTAAGTTGTTAAACACGTTTTACGTGTTGACTTTTTAGGATTGGCAGGTCCGAACCAAATCCCAATAAAGTTTATAATGTAATATATTTAATATACAATTTATGATAATCTCTTACCGAATTATGTATTTAATATATAATATATTATTAAATATATAATATTTAAATATTATTTCAATATTTTAGTTAATCTATAAATATTTAAATATATATATATTACCAATATATTAAATATTTAAATATTATCTCTTTCCCTCTCTCTCTCTCCACCTCTATCTCTCTCAATTCTCTCACTCAATCACTCCTCTCTCTCTCTCTCTCTCTCTCTCTCTCTCTCTCTCTCCATCTCACTCTCCCACTCTCCCTCTCACCCTCTCCCTCCCCTCTCTCTCCCTATCCCTCCCTCTCTCCCTCCCACTCTCCCTCCTTCTATTTATCCCTCTCCCTTTCCCTCTCCCTCTCTCCCTCAACTCTAAACCCTCTCTCCCTCTCCCACTCTCCCTCTTACTTTCTCACTCTCCCACTCTCCCTCTCCCTCTCCCCCTCCCTCTCCCGCTCCCTCTCCTGCTCCCTCCCACTCTCCCTCCATCTATCTCTCCCTCCCACTCTCCCTCTCCCTATCTCAATCTCCC
>CM021105.1:257128989-257331291 GCA_007115665.2 Sequoiadendron giganteum
CTCCCTCTCTCTCTCTCTCTCTCTCTCTCTCTCTCTCTCTCTCTCTCCCTCTCCCTCTCTCTCCCTATCCCTCACTCTCCCTCTCACTCTCTCCCTCTCTCCCTCTCTGTCTCCCTCTCCCTCTTTCTCCCTATCCTTCCCTCCCTCCCTCCAACTCTCTCTCTCTCTCTTCCCCTCTCTCTCCCTATCCCTCACTCTCCCTCTCTCCCTATCCCTCCTCTCCCTCCTACTATCCCTCTCTCTCTCCCCCTCTCCCTATCCCTCACTCTCTCCTCTCACTCTCCTCTCTCTCCCTCTCTCCCTCAAATCTAAACCCTCTCCATCTCCATTCCTCCCTCTCCCTCTCTCTCTCTCCCTCTCCCTCTCTCCCTCCCTCTCCCTCTCTCTCTCCCTATCCCTCCCACTCTCCCTCCCTCCCACTATCCTCCTTCTCTCCCACTCTCTACCATTAAACCTTAGGTCTATGTGTGTAAAAATTGGATATCTGATTTGTAAAACATGTTCTTGTTTTACATCGGATATCGGATTTGTGGATCATAGAAAAACCCATGTGGGCCATTTTTGTGCATTCCAATGGACCCTATATTCTATTTGTAGCACTTTGTAGGCGACAAATGCACAGTTTCAGACAGGAAGAGACAAAGATTAACTTTTAGGAGCATTTTGTTCTCAAATTTGTCATACATAATAATTTTTTTAGCATATTTTATTTGGTATAATGGGGAGCAGCAGTCGTCGGAAGCAAAAATGTAAGAGAAAGCTGACAAAAGAACAAATTTTAGGATATAGATAAAGAGATAGAGAAGGTCATAGGAAGAAAAGACAAGGTATGTTAAATATTGGTGAACTTGAGCCCTATGGTCTTTCAAGTGAAGAAGAAATTGAATATGTTCAAGGTGAAAATGTAGAACATGATATTGAAATTGGGAATGAAAATTTTCAAATTGATATTGAAAATTTTCAAGGTGAAAATGTTGGAATTGAAGATGTTGAACATGGTATTGAAATTGGGAATGAAAATATTGAAATTGATAATGAAAATGTTGGAATTGAAGATGTTGAACATGATATTGAAATTGGGAATGAAATTATTCAAATTGATATTGAAAATGTTCAAGGTGAAAATGTTGGAAATGAAGATGTTGAACATAATATTGAAGCAAGTGTAAATTATGTTTCACTAGATTACATGAGAAATGAAGAACCTTGTGTGGAAGAAAGACATATTCCAAATTCAGGACCTTCAAGGACCCCTAAATGGTTAGTTGAAATTGATGATAACATTATAAACAATTTTGAAGGCAAGAGGTCAACATGAACTATTCGGTTGTGGGCTAGAATAATTTTCAACCAATATTTTAGCGATAAGACATTGATCGAGCAATGCCAAATTTTGGTGCAATTTCTAAAGATGCAAAAGATGAGACCTTTGCCAGCCAAATTGAAGATTTGTGTGAACAAGTGAGCCAAAAAAAATTCTATTATTGTCAAAAATATTTTTAATACTTTCAAGTCTATTGGAAAAAATAACAAGGAAAAAGATAAGAGAGTTTCTCGAAGAGTCATTACAACCGCCCTAGTAAGCCATCAATTGAAAAAGGCTCGCTTTATGAGACAAACTTGTATTGATTTTGACTTAAATCATAAACATTTGGATAAAGAAATTACAAGAAGAGAAAGAATAGATGATCCTCTTCAAAATGATACATGGGCTTTTTCTGGGAGGCTTTCATGTGTTGATAAGAAGCTAACCGATAATGTAAAGCAGGAAATTCAACAATTTTGGCATGATAACTCTAGAGTATCACCCAATGCAAAGGATGTTTTAAAGTTAAGAATCGGCAGTTGAGACCATACACTGCATCTGAAACATTTCTTGGAATCAAGCCAAACAATGTTGTTCAACACATTTATTCAAACACATCCAAATATGGAAATCTCGCAAAGAACTTTTGAAGGTTTGAAGCCATTTTATTGTGTGCCTCTTAAGATTCGTAATACTTGTTGTTGCAAATACCATGTGGAGTTTTCAATGTACTATGAACTACTATGCTATATCCGTTCTACTTTGCATACTAATGAAATGTTATAGGAGTGTGGTGCAATGCATCTTCTGAAATCATCAAGGGACTTGCTAGATCTATTTTTATGTTCTAGGGATGATGTTTCCTTTTTCTATAGAAACGATTGTTTAAATGCAAAGTGCTCACAATGTGGTGGCTTCTCAAAGTTTGTTCAATGTTTTCATGAGGGTTCCGAACATGAATTTGAAAAGAATCTTGTTGAGAAAAAGAGATATGAGATAGTCAAATATACTTTGTAGAGTGGAGGTGAAAGTTCTAGATGTGAGTTGATTACAAAAGAATGCAGTGTTGCTGATTTTATTTCAGATTTTAAGGACAATCTTTTCTACAAATATGCAAGGCATAGTCATAGGTCTCAATGGTTGGATCAACAATTCAAGATATGTAAGGACTCTTTTCCAATTGGCACTATTATATCAGTGGTTGATTTTTCTAAAAAATACACATTGCAACCACAAAATGAGGTACAATCTCAGTATTACAATTTCATTCAAATTGCTATTTTTGTCCACATAACGTTTAGACATGCACCTGATAGTATAGAGGATGATCGAAAGATAATCAAAGAGTATCATTTTTATATGAGTGATGATAGATCTCACTCGTCCGAGTATGTCCAACATTGTTTCAAGATTTTTTTTGAGTTCTTGTAGGAGCATGATATAGCATTGGGCCAACATCTCATTTGGTCAGATAACTACACAGGTCAATTCAAGAATGCTCGTATGTATTATTAGTTGAGTAGAATGCATGTAGAGAGGGTTGTACCTAATATTTGGAGTTTTTTTGAAGCTCATGCGCATGGGAAAGGGGAGCATGATGGAATAGGTGCATGTGTAAGGAGAGCTCTAGTTAAGGAGCAATTGAAGATTTCAGGAGAAGAATTTAGTGATGCACATTCTATTGTTGATTGGTGTAGTTCAACATTGTCACAAGGAGGGACACTTGATTCAAAAATGCACATATCTTTTTGGTTGGTTGAGGAGGTTAAAGTGGGAGGCAGATTGGATTGTCATACAATCAAAGATTCTATAAAGATGCATTCATTTTGAAGCTCAGATGTAAGCACATGGACCATTTGGACATGACAGTTGGCTTATTTTTGTCAAAGTTGTATTCAGTGTGAGTGGGATCAATGCAAGTCAAGTGAGTGGGTGGATACATGGGTTCCATAGTATCTAACTCCTTTATCTCAAACTATATCCATGACAAATTACACAATGGGAAGTTCACTTGATTACAACCGGCTTTCAGATCTACTACATCCATGACATGTTTTTGCAGTTGTTGCACCACAAGGGAATGAAGTGAGATCAAAATATTGGTTGGCTAGATGTGTGTGGGTAAAGAACAAGCTAACACAATAGATGGAAGATGATGATGGGTTCATGTATCCTGTTGACACAGAATTTTGCATGTAGCAGTAGTCTTATGGGAAACTTAGCTATTGGGGGACATTGTGCACTAGCTAAGTGACCTCCGAGATTTGATCAAAGTTGGCTCTTCATTTAGTGGGTGGAAGTAAAAGGTTAGGAATATAGCAAGAATGTAAAGTTTGCATTACAAGTGATGTGCCAAAGTCTTAGATGAATTTCAACAAAGCACGGTGCAAAATACAAAGGCCTGAACCACTAAAATGTTGTTAATTAAGTTATTTTTCCCCACAAGCATTTATGATGTAAAAATACCCTCTAGTTTGTATAATATAATCAAGCATAACTTTTTCTTAACATAGAAGAGTCGAAGAAACATGGTTTGTATTCATTTAGCTATGAAAGGTTATTGAAACTGAAGAACATGCATTCATACAAAAATAAAGATAACAACATAGGTCAATAGTTCTAACGAATGCTTGAAAACAGAAAGGTCGAATTTATTTGGCATAGTTTGAAGACTTCAAATTGAAAGAAACTACTACAAAAGGCTTACTTCCCAATGCTTGGGAGTTTTTGCAAAGCTTAATCAACAACCTAATAAAAGAAAACATGGCCCTATTTATTGGCCAGTCCATCGCTTGAAGATGCATCAAGAGAAGAGAAAACCATGCACAGAGACCGACGACCCAGATCATCTCGAGCCGCCATAGCGATTATCATCCGGCCAGCAGTACGCTAGTGAGGCCATGACATAAAATGGAAAATCATGCAGCAGCAGGAGAGAACACGCGACACCATAGCAAGAAACACAGTAGTAGGGAAGTACAAAAAATATGACGGCATTTCCAAGGTAATCGACGTAGAAACAAAATCACCAGGTGTCGCTCAGACAGAGCCTGAAAGAAAGATGAAAAGGTGCCCAACAGAAAGCCTTGAGAGAGAGCCATGTGGAGAGGTCTGAGAAAAATAAAGAACAAGGCAGGCCCAACTCAAAAAAAAACCAGAGTGAGCCATGCGACATGCAGATGGAGATTGCCGAAAAGCAAAGCTAAGGAAAAGTGAAAAGCTTCGTGAGGAAGCCATGTGGAGAGCTCTGAGGACAATGAGCATTTGAAAAATAAGGTGCAACCGCAAGGGTAAATATAAAATGGCAAAGGCTTCGGCAGTGTTTGGTGAACAGTTTGGCGACCCATAGGAGCTTCTCGCTCACGGAAAGGAGAGCCCCAGAAACTTTGGCTCAGCATAAAAAATGCTCACAACCTCGAGAGGGCGGTCTATAGATTGGTCCATACTTCGTTCATCAGTGCAGAGAGAGCTCACAGATGCTCATGAGCCAGCCTGAGATCAATAATTGCTTTGAAGGGAAATTTGCTTGATACTTTTGTTTCTAATTCCAATTGGAAGAAAAGTTGCACCAGCTGATGCACGATTCCCTCGATTTCTTGGGCAGTCAGAGATTGGTCAAAGGTCTGGAAGACAGAAAGGTTCTGCTTCTTCTCTTCGATCATTGCAACAATATGCTCCACACTTTCTACCGCCTAGTCCACAATGAAAGGCGAAGGGAGGCCTTTCTAAGTCAGATGGGAAAACTTCACCTGCATGTCACTAGTAACTTAGTTTAACCAAGCTCTACAATCCGCTACCTGTTGAATGACCTCATGCATGGAGATGAGGCTACTCACACCCAAAGCTGCTATCATTTAGTCATTGATGCCCATGCCACTCAATGCTTCATTTGAAGCAGTATACAACTTACACAATAAAATTCTAGCCTCTGGAACCTTGTCAGAAGTTAACTCCTGAACCTGCTGTATCGATTCACTCACTGTCTTGCAAAGGCTAGCCGCTTGCACCATAAAATTTAAGGTGGGCTGAAGAGTAAGGCACAAATCCTTCACCTTATCCCAGTATGATGTGTGCAACTCTTTGGCAATTTCCAATGAGCTCATCTGGGGCACAAGGGGTTAGGTCTTTAGGGCAGCCAATTCTACCTCTCTACTACTTAAACTTTCCTTTAGCTCGGATAAGCTTCTATCCAACACCTCCATCTGATCCTTCAGAGTGAGAACTTCCTTTTCCTTTTCTGCCAGGGCCAATTCGGCCTGCTTATTTCTTTGAATTTCCAAATCCAGGTTGGCATTCACTTCAATAATTTCGGCAATGGTGTTCTGTTGGAGCTCTTTCATTCCCTCAGTTAGTAGGTTAGACTCTGCACAAAGTTCTTTCTCTTTTGCTTGGCTTAGCTTGACCTCCTGCTCGAGAGTCAAAACGACCTCTTCGCTCAAATCCTGCAACTCTTTGATCTTAATTTCAAAGGTACTCCTCTCCTTCTCCAACTGATTTATTTCATTCTCCTGGGCTTTAAACTTGTTTACCCAGATGTCGACCCGACTTTTGAGCTTTGCTATTTGATCATCCTTCTTCTTTTCCTGTCGACTGAGCTTGAGAAAATCAGTGGTTACTATTTTTTGGGTCTCTTCCATCAGCTCAACTTTATCTTGCGGGTGGGCCTACTGCAAGTCTAACCCGAAAGCATTCATAGAATAATCACTGGGCCGCATCTCACCTAATGCCTTGATCACATTAGGAGTGATCTTCACAAACATCAAGGAATTCTGACTTTCATTGAATACGGTTTGCAAGTGAGGCTCCACCTACCTAGTTACGTCTTTCTGTCTTCTTTTGTTGATCTGGTTGGCACAAGCACTTTTATTTGCATCAACTTGCAAGAAATATTCCTGGGCTAGAATACCTAGTCCGCTAACAAAAGGATACTCCTGAGGGATGGCCAATGGGAAAGACAGTGTATCTGATGCATCAGAAGTCTTTTTGGGTCGTTTTATAATAGCCAGAGAGAATGGTGAAATGAATTGGCCACTCAGAGGAGATGGAAATGAGGTGATAGTGTAAGGGGAGACTGGAGATGCACCAACCGCAGGGCTGGGCCTTGGAGATAAAATTTGTTGGCCCACGAACCCAGTACTTACATGAAATTTCACTCCGAGCAAAGTATGGAAAGCGGAGGATAAAGGTGGGAAACCAGGAGGGGCAAGACTGGAATGCTCAAAAAATCCAGTGGCAGAGAGAACTAGCGCAGATGAAAAAGCAGGGGCAGACGAAGAAGAGACTAGAAACATAGATGAGAGAGAAGAGGGAGGAAAAGTTACATGATGCTCATGTGGATCCGTAGATGTTTTGATCGCTCCCTTCATCAACTGTTCCTCCTCTGTACCAGCTCTTCCGGTTCGTAGTCGCTTCTCCTCCGAAAAATCATCAAGGTCAAGAATGACCCGTCTCTTACCACTGGTAGTCCTTGCCTACCTCCGTGTTGATTTAGAGGAGGCGGCTAGCTCTGATGTTTGTGTGTACAACTCTTTCTCCTGCACAAACTATTTACCAATATTTTTCTCATGTATTGGACTCCCAGTAATGGTAGGGGGATTCTGAGTTACCTCCTCCTCAGATTCCATGGTAGCCTCCTCTCTTCTATATTGTTGCACGGATGTTGAGTAGTTCAGAGACCTTTCAACATCTAGATGTTCATTTTCCCAAATGTCATCAAATCTCTCATCAAGGGCTACTTCGTTATGCAGCTTGCTAGCTGCTAGAATCTCTTGTCGATATACCCAGAAGGCTTGCATTTTCTTGGGTGCCCAACCAAGCTTACTCAATTGGGTGACCAAGGAGGGTTGATTTTCAACTTGGGTTGACCCTCCCCACGATGTGATAAAAATTTAGCCATGGCAATCGACCATCCACTATAGGAAAATACTCAAGGCCTATTTATCTACTTAAATTTCCCTCCTTGGCATTCCTCCGGAGTTCCCAGAATGGCCGAGGCGAATGCGGGATCTTGATACCGACTCCTGATAAATTATTGTCAGGGTTGTAATCCTAGGAATCATTTATTAATAACAACCCGAGGTGACTGAAATTTGAAAGTAAAATCACTAAATTATCAATCTTCGGGGTCCTCTTTTTAACCAGCGACACGAAACCAAACATGATTGGCAGCAACAAATAGGAGGTTAAGTGTTTTCCCCCCCAGTAATCATCGTCAAGGGTACATAGTTGCCTCATTAACTCTAGGGCCAACACTCCATCGGAAAGAAAATGGGGAAGTTGGAAAGGCCCCCAGACGAAACCTGGCATGCAGAGCATTGTGAAATCCACACCAAAGAACTAGTTATAGGGCGGAGTTAGCTTCCCCAACCAGGACCTCTATTGGGGTGATATAAGTTTGGTCATATTTATACTAGCCTTATCCAAAGCCCTTCTAGCCGGGGCTATAAATGAATCCGAAAATGCATAATAATCAAAGTTTTTTGACATGATAGGGGTCCATGTCGAAACCGGCTTCCTTAAGCCACCCTCAAAAAAAATAGACAGGAACATGGATGTCAAAAAGTAATCTGAGTTTCGGTGCAAAATCAAGTAAGGCAGGAAAGATGAATATCTGAACTTAGAGCCGACCCCAAATTCCTGTAATTGCTGCCAAATTCCATCACTAACAACTCTTGCAAATTCTAGGGGTGGAGCCTCACAATTCCTTTTCAGCATAAAAATGAGGCTTATTTGAAACGAAAAAATGCTCTTGTTTGAATCGAAGCCACACACCAGCATCAGCATAGAAGCAATAGAGGAAGACCCACCTTTCAAAGCCTTCAAATTGAAAGGGAATTTGAGTGGTGTTGAACTATTTGTTGGTTGATTGATTTCAGAGTGATAAACCTGTGGCCCCAACTGGAGCTCTCCCCACTTTTGTTCAATTCTTTCCACTTCAAAATTCTCAACCTCATTACCCAAGGGAAGTGGGATGCACACCATATTTTGAATAGCCTTAGGGCTAATGACTACCCTGAAATCCTTATCATTGATTACCCATGTGCTCAAGTCGAAACGTGCAGCGCATGCTGCCAAAATCTCTGGGCAAGGGTGCACCAAAAGAACCATGTACTGTGCGAGCCCACATAAACATAGCCGTTTGTGAAATTGGTCTATCATATGCTTCATTATTTCACATGCGGCATCCCTAAGGCTCTTAGGATTGCAAGATAACTCAGGATCAAAGATGTTATCCCAATCCTCCAAGACCACTACCTGATCCCTGTGAGGAACCGTGCTCAATATCTTCTGGTCCAACGGGTGAGTGAAAGGCCAGCTAGGCTTCGTAGGTATGCCTGGAGTGACATAAGACTCCCCATAATAAAGATACATGCGGGGTGCATTCCTCATTCGCTCGCTTAGACTTATTGGAGCCAGGATCTGTGAAGGGTTCTCTGCAATTTTGGCCATTTTTATATTTGCAAGAGTTTTTCTACAAACCTTTCGCAAATGGCTTAGCTTATCTGAAAAATTCTTTCTTCTTGCGAATGCCTTAATTGTTCAATCTTTGGTAACTTTTGCAATAAATATGTTTCTCTGCATGCCATAACTTGCCTTTTTGATTTCTTGAGAAAGGCGGTCGAAAAAGGTACGTGCTAGCCATTCATACCAAGTTGCTATTATGCGTTACCAGTTTTTATTCATGCGAAAGGATCGCCAACTAGCCAAATTGCTTGAGCATTTAATTGATAGTCTTTCACATGTGACGGTCAGGATTTTTCTTGAAAGACGAACCAAGGCAACTGTGCTAACAGCCCCTCACCGGCTATTTGCATTAACTAATTTCCTTGTCCATACAGGGAACGTCACCCAACATAGATTTTTTCTAAGATTTTATCTTGATTCGGATGGGACGATGGCGCTTTGTATCGACACTTGGCCTATCATCAAATGAATGTGGCAACTCAGAAGAGCAAGTTGCAAATGGTACCTGCACCTTCCCATCACCTCGCACACTGCAACACTGAAAATCGAGGCAATGCGACACACTTGGGCTGAGTTGATAATTATGATTTCTTCAACTGGAGAACCTTAGCTAGTCTATAAATAAGGCCCCCTCTACAGCAATGCAAATCACAAAATTTCTAGCCTTGTTAGCTTAGTAAGCTCTTCTTGCCTTAGCAATTTCATTTTTTAGCTAGAAAAGAAGACAACATGGAAACACCAATGAGGCTTGTCTACAAAAAGACCTAGACTTCCTTTCTTGGTAAAATTAGGTGCAGGAGCCTAAAGCGCATGACAGGTGTGAAGAACTTGTTGTATGTGAAGGCAATCAAGTGGGTCCTTAGGAAAGACTGCATAGAGTATGAAGAGCAGTATCGGGTGAACACCAGCATTTGCTCCCACTTCGTCACCTTGCTGCTGGACATTAGCGTTTCTAAATGCAAGATTTTAAAGCTGATGAAGCGGGTCTTTCTGTGGTGCTACCTCAAAGGTCTGGAGTAGATTGTGCACACGGCCTAATTTGATCATGGGATTCCCTTGGTTCATAACATTCTCCTACAGCAGCTGCATGGAGGCATTGTTCCAACCAAACCCTTCCTATTCAGGTTCGAGATGGAAACTCACGAGGAGCATCATGCCAAGGTCTGTGCAGGCTGCTATTTTTTGATGTGTGTACACTACATTGAACCATTCCAAAATCTTCATTGGTACGAAGATTTTGAAAGAATGGTGTTTCCTAATCCCGTGCCACCTGCTGCCATGATCGTTGGTCCTTCTCACTAATGTCTTGAGAATGAAGATAATTACAAATTTTTCTTTTCTATGCTTCAAGCTCCACTCTATAGCAGACCTATGTAAACATTAATACGAGGCCTCTGACCCCAAATATATTGTAAATCTTTGGATTTTATGAATATAATATATATCTTTTTAGAACACTTAGCCCATTTACAAATTTCTTTCAATTGTTTGCATCATTGTTGTGTTTCATTTCATTTCTTGCACTGAGAGGATCCAAAACTTAAAGCAGGGAAGAGTAATTACATATATACAAATGTACAAAAACATCACATAGGCAGAATTAATAAAATATTTTAAGATGTATTCCATTGACTAGAATACTCAGGGCGTTACTTTCCATATCTTTCAACTCGAAAGAGTTGAACTACTTACACTGGTAAATCTTGAATGGCCCTTCCCAGAGACTGTCAAATTTGTTGTGATGTCCGAGCTTTGCTCTACGCTCATAAAATTTAAGAACCAAATCTCTGCGTTGTAAACCTTGATCAAAAGCCCTTTTATCGAACCATTTCTTTACCACTTGCTAGCGGCTATTCATTGCTTCCAGGGCGTGTTCTCTTTTCTCTTGTAGCTCAAGCAACTCGGAAAACCACACCTCCATCACTCCATTATGTTCAATTTCCAAGGACTTGAGAAATTGTAGGCTGAGAATTTCCATGGCGATAAGCAGCAATGCCTCCTTCCCGTACACCATCTCATAAGGAAATGTCTTTAGTATCTGCTTGGGCATAAGTCGATCTGCCCAGAGTGCTGTCTGGATGTTCCTATGCCACTTTTTTTGATGTTTCGACCCTATCCTTTTGATCAACCTGATAAGGTTTTTGTTAGTAGACTCCGCAAGACCATTTCCCTGGGGATAGTAGTTAGAGGAGGTCTTTAGGAACACTCCATATTTTAGTGTGAATTGGCTCATCTTTGAGCCGAGAAAAGCCTTAGCATTATCAAAGATGATTGTTTGAGGCGAGTCGAATCTAGCAACCAATTGTTCAAGGAAATTAACAATCTCCAATTTAGTTGCATTTTTTAATAGCATTGCTTCTACCCACCTGGTAAAATAGTCAGTTGCTATCAGTATCCATCTATGTCCAACTGAAGAGAAAGGTTTAATCATCCCAATAAAATCTAAACCCTATTGAGCAAAAGGTTCTTCTACCACTATAGGCCTTAAAGGCATAGCAACATTTTGTCTCTTTCTGACATAAAACTAACATTCTTTGCAAGACTTAATTAATGAAAACGCATCATTAAAAAGTGTTGGCCAAAAATAACCAGCACATATGATTTTAATTGCCATGGTTCTTGCAGAAAAATATCCTCTGGCAGGGCTATTATGGTATTGATCTAATATCTTCTTGGCTTACTCCTCATTGACACATCTTAGCAAGATGTTGTTAAAATTTCTTTTAAATAGGACACCCTCCAAAAGAACATATTTTCTATTCTATAGGTGATAGAAACGTCTTTTAAAAGATGGGAGATCAATTGGATACCTTCTTGTCTGCATAAAATTTATTATGTCGTCAAGCCAGTTGCTCTGAGAATTATCTTTGTTTATTAACATAGGCTCCGGAGCTCCAAGCTCTATTGTTGTTTCACTGTTTTCAGTGATATACTCGCATAGTCCTTTTCCCTTGACGGTCTTGATAGGTCTGACTTCAATATAGTATTCTAGAATCTTGGTGATCCAATTAGCTCTCTTCTCAGTGATTTCTCCCTCCATGATATACTCTCGCACACTAGGATGTGGTACGTAAACAATCACGTTATTATATGATATCTTTTTGTCAAAATTTTTTAAGCCCTTTAACAATGGTAAAGGCTTGTTTTTCTACAAAGTTATAGTTTACTTCATACTCTTTCAAAGTTCATGAGTAGAAATCAATAGGGGACTCCCTTGTATCTTCATCATCCTTCTGCATAAGCACCGTGACAATACTATTTCCACCACCAAAAACATACATACTAAAATCTTTTGACAGGTCCGGGTTAACCAACACAGGGGCTGAAGAAATAGCCCCTTTTACAAGCTCGAAAGCTCTTTTGGCTTCCATCATCCATTTTAAAATATGATCCTTCTTGAGCATTAAGGTAATAGGATGAACAATGCCTACAAAATCTACAATAAATCGGCTAATAAAGTTGACCTTACCCAGGAAAGACTGCACACCCTTTTTGTTGATAGGTAATGGAAGTTCCTGGATCACATCAACTATTTCTAAATCAATAGCAATGCCCTCCTTAGAGATGACATATGCCAATAGCTTCCCTTGGGGAACTCCGAACACGCATTTCTTCAGATTCAAAGAGATCCCGAATTCCTGGCATTTCTGGAAAACAAGCTCCAAATGATCAAAATGATCATCAGTAGATTTTGAGAATATTGTTAAGTCATCTAGATAGATGAGTATAATCTTGTGGATCAAATATTTAAAGAAAATATCCATGGCCCACTAAAAAGTGGCTCCGATGTTTGAGAGTCCGAAAGGAATTTTAGCATATGCATATGTTCCCCACTTTGTGGTGAACACTGTTTTGTATTGGTCCTCTTCCTTTACCCGAATTTGGTTATAGCCCAAAAAACCATCCAGCATTGAAAATATTTCGAAGCCAGCTACAATCTGCATAATTACCTCCATCGAAGGTAGGGGGTAATTATCTTTTAAGGATGCTCTATTTAAATCTTGGAAGTCTACGCATAGACGTATATCCCCATTTTTCTTTCGGACTAGTACCAGGTTTGACACCCAAGTGCTGTGTTTAATTGGGAACACTATTCACGATGCAATCAGCTTGTTCAACTCTTGTGACATGAGAGATTCTATCTTTGGGTTCACAGGTCTTTGTTTTTGATGAACTGGCTTCGCCCCCTCCGACAGCTCAATAGTATGCTCGATGATCCCGGGATCATATCCTTTAAGATCATCATATGAGCAGGAAACTACACTCAGATATTCCTCACAGAAGTGTCTTAGTCTATCTTTATTCTTTTGTGACACTTCTTTCCCAACTTTGAGCTTCCTATCTTCCTCGATATGCAAATCTGTATAATCACCTTTATCAACTACGAGCTTCCTTTTATCTCTTGTTGCATCATCAAAATCGAATAGGCTTTCTAGAGTGACTAGCCCCCTCGAGAGCTTATTGGATTTCAGCTGGATGATTTAATCTCTATAAGCTTCGGCGATCTTCGGTTGTAGCTGATCGACGAATTGTCCAGAGACTGGAGGAATGATGCAATATGAGCCTCACTATCAAATACTTTCCAATCTTGATTGTTATCTGAGACAACGGGTCTTAAAATTACCTTCACTGCATGTTTATTTTTTAATAATTTGGAGGCTGGCTTGAACTGAGCCCCAATAGTTGCCATCCTGTCGGCTTTAGAATTCATTTCCCTAGGAATAGACTGAATATTGAATACCTCAAAGTTTTCAATCAAATCCCATATCCTATGTCGATAAGATCGCATACGAATATTCTTTGCAGCCGAAGTTCTACGGATTTGGTTGACCACCAGCTCTGAATCTCTGAACACACTTATCTACTTTGCACCCATTTTCTCCACAAAGCTTAAACCATGGACGAGACCTTCATATTCAACTTCATTGTTTGAACACTCAAACTAGAAGAGGTAAGACCTCAAAGTCTTTTTGATATCAAAAAAATCCTCACTCCAGCTCCTACTCTACATCTGGTGCCATCAAAGTATAACTTCCATATTTTTGAAGACTCTTCACCCTCAGGTTCTTTAGTAACTTTGGGCATGATCTGCCCTTCTTCATGTATAACATAGGTTTTCAGGCCAGTTGCATGGTAATTCTTGAAAGGGTTTGTATCAATAAATTCTTTCAACTATTTCTCTTCATCCTCTATCCGGGAGCTAGTAGCCTCCTCTTCTTCAAGAAATTCCACATTGTACCTTTCTTTATGAGAGATTGAAGTGTGTACTGCTTCAAAATTTAGCAGAGCTTCATCAACAACATGTTTGAAATGTAGAGTTTTCGACAATAGTTTCATCTTAGCCCCATGCTTAGTCCTCAGAATCAAGTGCGACCAGTCTAGCGCCAAATATCCTCCTATATTTGCAGTGAACTCTCGGGACAAACAGATCCCAAACAGAGGAGAGATATCGATGAGTATGGTATCCTGATTTATAGTGATACTAGGGTAGGCAAACAAAGTCATAAGTAATCCTTTGATTATCCCAACAGTATCAACCTTGTTTTCATCAAGCTACATGACTCCTTTATTCAGAGGCTCATATTTTAGAGCCAAAGCATCAGCTACTTGCTTTGGCATGATAGTGGTACTAGTACTAGAGTCAATCATATAGTTATGTAGCAAATTCTCACCAATAATCAGTGTTAGAAAGAAAGGATTAGGTTTAGGCTTACTTTCCCTTCCAGACTCGAGCTTCTCCTCTAGTTGAATTGTTAGCACTTTATCCAAGTCGGGCCTGGATACCTTCTCCTCATTAGATTGAGCAGGAACCTTAGAATCCTCCTCAACCGACAACACCTTTTGTAGCAGCACCTTCTGCTCTAGAATAGCCAGGACGTCTCACAGAGAAGCGTTGGCAGATGACTTCTTGAGTTGTTCCACCATGTTGAATTGCACTTTTGGCTGGTGAGTCATGATTGCTTGCTCTTTAGGTTTGATAGTCGGTACAGGCCTGACGGCTGGTGCATGTAGTTGTTTGACAATAGCAGGGGTGATTGTAGGAGTCCTTCCCTTTTGAGGAAGTGGATTCAGAGAGCTAGGAATAGTCATTTTTGACTATGGTGGGATTGGCAATAGGCCTACTGCAGGGCTAGGCATCGATGGCACTGACGCATTGGTAGGTAAGGATGTGAACTCTCCAGTGAATCTACACTTTGAACGCATGTTGTAGTCAGATTGCACTCAGGGTAATTTATCCATAGGCATGTCATTCAGAAATGTTGACTCTTCTCCTTCCATCCAAGAAAAGAGAGCCTAGTTTGGAACAATGTCCGACTCTTGTTGGATAGGCATCCTCTACATTTGCGCGGTGAGGACTGCATTGTCCATTTGTTGAGAGGCATATGGTGGGTTGCCGGAAACAGATACGTTGCCTTGGCTACATTGATCTGTGATTTTTTGTTGCAAATTTTCCCGTGGATAGTTTCATAGCATATGTGCATCATTGCAAGGAAAACACCATGAGTTAGCATCTTCAGCCAAATTGTTTTGTCTCGCTACCAGCTCCTTATTCGAACTAGGATGAACAGTCTGCATCGGCAGGGTTATCAAAACCATCTGGTTATTTGGCTGAGCCGAGGTATTCCCACGTGACCTATCCTGCCACTGATTTGATTGGTACAGAGGTTTTTTGCCTTGGTAATTTTTGTATGCAAGCTTCTGATAGTTGTATTTCTGTAGTTTCAAAGTAGTTAGTTCATTAGTCATAGCCCACATCCATTCTCTTATCTCATTCATCTCGGTAGCCATAGAATTAGGCATAGGAGCTACTACGGGAGCTACCATCGGGGCTGTGCTTGGAACACTTTCAGGATAGACATATATAGATTGGGGAGGAGTTGTAGGCATGTTGGTGGAAGGGACTTCGGCTTCTACAGTGTTGCACTCGGGGAACAATGGCATGATGGGTCTCAGTGCCAACTTTCCTATAGTGATCAGATTATTTTCTGCAGTGACAACTAGAGCGTAAGCATTAAGAAGAGTCTCTCTGCCTAGAGCTTGTAACATCATGGAGATATCAGCATTGATTGACTTTAAGTAGAACATAAATGCCAGATCCAAAGGTGGTCAGCTGCCAATAGGAACTCGCTACCAGGTTGAATGAAACCTCGCATTGAAATCGGGCAGAGCTTCATGGGGGGCTTGCTTTATGTTTGCTAATTGATGGTACAATGACGATCTATCGCTAGCGTTGGAGAAACATTCATAAAATGGAGTTTCGAGTTGATCCCAAGTTGTAATAGTACTAGCCTCAAGAGTCTGGTACTAGTTTAGCGCCTTTCCTCAAACGAAGGTGGCAAGTAACCTGAGGGCTATATTTTCATTTGATACACCATGTACTAGACATACATCTACTACATCTTACAGATGCTCTGTGGGTGTCTTTGATTCATCCCCAAAATATTTAGGGATAGCTTTTAGAGTTGAAACAGGGATGGGGGCCCATACTAGAGGAGGCACAGGTGCTACTAATGGACTACCGGAGTCCCAGGCTACATAGTTTCTAGCAACCATGGGTGTAGGTGGATTAGGCGATGTCGGAGGAGGAGGAGACAAAGGAGGTGAAGGGCTACTTCAGCGACCTCTCGAGTGCACAGAAACTAAAGGTGGTACAAGCTAGCCAGTGACTCTTGCAGTCTGTGACCTAGTTACAGGTCGACGGCTCATACACACTTATAAAAATTAGGTGAATGTGCTAGTTCGTGGTCCCACCGGGCATGCCAGAAAAGGAACTATTGATGCAGAATTTTGCATGTAGCAGCAATATTATGAGAAACTTAGCTATTGGGGGACATTGTGCGCTAGCTAAGTGACCTCCGAGATTTTATCGAAGCCGACTCTTCATTTTGTGGGTGGAAGTAAAAGGTTAGGAGGATAGCAGGAATGTAAATTTTACACTACAAGCGATGCACCAAAGTCTTAGATGAATTTCAATATAGCACAGTGCAAAATACAAAGGCCCGAACCACTAAAATGTTGTTAATTAAGTTATTTTTCCCCACAAGCATTTATGATGTAAAAATACCCTCTAGTTTGTATAATATAATCAAGAATAACTTTGTCTTAACACAGAAGAGTCGAAGAAACATGGTCTATATTCATTTAGCTATGAAAGGTTACAAAAACTGAAGAACAGACATTCATACAAAAATAAAGATAACAACACGGGTCAATAGTTCTAACAAATGCTTGAAAACAGAAAGGCCAAATTTATTTGGCATAGTCCGAAGTCTTCGAATTGAAAGCAACTATTACAAAAGGCTTACTTCCCAATGCTTGGAATTTTTTGGAAAGCTTAATCAACAACCTAATAAAAGAAAACATGGCCCTATTTATTGGCCAGTCCACCGCCTGAAGATGCATCAAGAGAAAAGAAAACCACGAGTAGAGACCGATGTCTCAGATCATCTCGAGCCACCACAGGGATTATCATCCGGCCAGCAATACGCTAGTGAGGCCATGACATAAAATGGAAAATCATGCAGCAACAGGAGAGAACACGCAGCACCACAGCAAGAAACGCGGCAGCAGGGAAGTACAAAAATCCGGTAGCATTTCCAAGGTAACCAGCGTATAAATAAAATCGCCACATGTCACTCAGATAGAGCTCGACAGAAATTTGAAAAGGTGCCCAATAGAAAGCCTCGAGAGAGAGCCACGTGGAGAGCTCCAAGAAAAATAAAGAATGAGGCAGACCCAACTCGGAAAATAGCTAGAGTGAGTCACGCGAAATGCAGATGGAGATTGCTGAAAAGCAAAGCAAAGGAAAAGTGAAAAGCTTCATGAGGAGGCCATGTGGAGAGCTCCAAGGGCAGTGAGCATTTGAAAAATAAGGTGCAACCGCATGGGTAAATATAAAACTGCAAAGGCTTCAACAGTTTTTGTTGAACATATCCTATAGGTTCAGTTGTGGTTGTAGGAACTTGGTTGCGAACATACATGATTAGAAAGAATGGCATACCTACATTTGAAGGTTACAAGAAACACAAAACCATTGTCATGTATTCACACCTTGTTATAGAAACAAATGTTAAGTTGTTGAAGCATCATCCCAAACCAAAGATGAAACAACTATGGACACTTAGTAATATTTGTCATGAAGCAATATTGGATACTCTTAAGCAAAGAGATGAACTTTCAGGCACACTTGAATAGCATATTCAAGAATGGAAGGTACAATGCTTAAGCATCTTTTTTGTTGTGACAATATAGATTTATCATTTGAAAAATTTTGCAATATTCCTGGCACGATTGATTATGGACCTACTACAACAATAGCCAGCTTTGATCCTTTCAAAGAGGTATGCAACAGATTACAATAATATAGATTGGTTATTCAAAGCATCTTTTATAGTTTGCATTACCAATTCATCATCATTTAGGTTGTTTAGATTAATATAGATTTGTTAGTCTAAGCATTTTTTTTGTTGTGACAATATAGATTTATCATTTGAAAATTTTTGTGATATTCCTAGCATGATTGATCGTGGACCTGCTGCAATAATAGACAACTCTGATCTTTTCAGAGAGGTATGTGACAAATTGAAATAATATAGATTGGTTATTCTAAGCATATTTTCTATTGTATGTAGTTTAACTGCTACCTTGATGGTTTGTACAAGTGCTTGTCACTCCAAAACGCCAGCATACTACTCTTGTGGAAGACTATGCCTTGAATGCCTCAAATAGGAAAATTTTGTAAAAATTGAATTTTGAAATGTGAAACAATGTAAAAAGGTCATAACTATGTATAGGCATAATCTATATCCAGTGATGTGTTTTGAAATATGGGTCAAATGTATGGCATTGTATAAAGGGTATGTTTAAAATGTAAAAAGATTTTTGTACTTAATCGAGCTACAACTAGAGGTTTTCTTCATGGTTCTTTCTTGTTGGTATGCTCGTTTGAACCAAGTTTTGTAATATATCCTATTTATATATAATAAATTATAGTGGCTTGTCACTTTTTTGAAAAACAAAAATGTAAAATGTTCATGTGAATTTCATTTCCATGTAATTGATTCAAGTTGATTGGGTAAGAGTTTTCTGATGCAAGATCTAGGACTTCCAGAATCTTGATCCAACCTTAAATCTTTTTGCCCCCACATTTCATTGACATTAGCACTTTGGACTCTTAAGGAAAATTGTCAGTCCAATGTAGCTCGAAGTGATTCGACGTATCTTGGTACAAAAGAGGACCATACCTTGTGTAAATTTACCCATCCAAATGTGTTGGAACAATGCGTTTGGTTGTACAAGTTCAAAAATGAAAGTTGCACCACTTTGCAACTTTTCCTTCAACTGAAAACTCATCACCATGGGAAAACACCTTTGAGATAGAAAAAACTAAGAGGTTATTGTATATGGTCCCAACACAATCCCATATCATCAGACGAAGAGTCTATAAGCATCACGGTTTCTGAGGAATAGTCCATCAAAGATTGCTTCCTTTTAGCACTTTGGACTCTTAAGGGAAATCGCCAGTCCAATGTAGCTCAGAGTGATTCGGTGTATTTGGGTGCAAAAGAGGACCATACCTAGCGTAAATGTACCCATCCAGATGTGTTGAAATAGTCCATTTGGTCGTACGATTTCGAGTATAAAAGTTGTACCACTTTGTAACTTTACATTGCTTGCATCTGGCAACTTTTCCCTCAACTGAAAACTCATCACCACGGGAAAATACTTTCAAGATAGAAAAAACCGAGAGAGGTTATTGTAGATGGTCCTGACATAATCCCATATCATCAGACGAAGAGTCTGTAAGCATCTTGGTTTCCAAGAAATAGTCCATCAAATATTGCTGCCTTTTAGCACTTTGGACTCTTAAGGGAAATCGTCGGTCTAATGCAGCTCGAAGTGATTCAGCATATTTGGGTGCAAAAGAGGACCATACCTAGCATAAACGTACCCATCCAGACATGTTGGAATAGTCCATTTAGCTGTATGATTTTGAGAATGAAAGTTGCACCACTTTGCAACTTTAGACTGCTTGCATTTGGCAACTTTTCCCTCAACTGAGAACTCATCACCATGGGAAAACGCCTTCGAGATAGAAAAAACTAAGAGGTTATTGTAGATGGTCCTAACACAATCTCATATCCTCAAACAAAGAGTCTATAAGCATCATAGTTTCTGAGAAATAGTCCGTCAAAGATTGCTACCTTTTAGCACTTTGGACTCTTAAGGGAAATCGTTGGTCCAATGTAGCTCAGAGTGATTCGGCATATCTGGGTGCAAAAGAGGACCATACCTACCATAAACGTACCCATCTAGACATTTTGGAATAGTCCATTTGGTCATACAAGTTCAAGAATGAAAGTTGCACCACTTTGCAACTTTTCCCTCAACTAAAAACTCATTACCACGAGAAAATGCTTTCGAGATAGCAAAAACTGAGAGAGGTTATTGTATATGGTCCAAACACAATCCCATATCATCAGATGATGAGTCTGTAAACATCATGATTTCTGAGAAATAGTCTATCAAAGATTGCTATCTTTTCACACTTTGGACTCTTAAGGGAAATCGACGGTCCAATGCAACTTAGAGTGATTCAGCATATTTGGGTGCAAAAGAGAACCATACTTAGCGTAAATGTACCCATTTAGACATGTTGGAATAGTACGTTTGGTCGTACGAGTTTGAGAATGAAAGTTGCACCACTTTGCAACTTTACATTGCTTGCATCTAGCAACTTTTCCCTCAACTAAAAACTCATCACCATAGGAAAATGCCTTTGAGATAGCAAAACCTGAGAGAGGTTATTGTATATGGTCCCAACATGATCACATATCATCAGACAAAGAGTTTGTAAGCATCATAGTTTATGAGGAATAGTCCATCAAATATTGTTGCCTTTTAGCACTTTGGACTCTTAAGGCAAATCGCCAGTCCAATGCAACTCGGAGTGATTTGGCATATTTGGGTGCAAAAGAGGACCATATCTAGTGTAAATGTACCCATCTGGACGTGTTGGAATAGTCTATTTGATCATATGAGTTCAAGAATGAAAGTTGCACCACTTTGCAACTTTACACTGCTTGCATCTAGCAACTTTTCCTTCAACTAAAAACTCATCACCATAGGAAAATGCCTTCGAAATAGAAAAAACCGAGAGAGGTTATTGTATATGGTCCCAACATGATCCCATATCATCAAATGAAGAGTCTATAAGAATCATGGTTTTGGAGGAATAGTTCATCAAATATTGCTGCTTTTTAGCACTTTGGACTCTTAAGGGAAATCGCCAGTCCAATGCAGCTCAGAGTGATTCGGTGTATTTGGGTACAAAAGAGGACCATACCTAACATAAACGTACCCATTTGGACGTGTTGAAATATTTTTTTTGGTCGTATGCATTTGAGAATGAAAGTTGCACCACTTTGCAACTTTACACCTCTGTAGAGATTTAGGGATGTCCTCTTTAGATCACTCTATTCTAAATAGGTTTGCGGAGCTACCAATGTTAAATCCAAGTTGACTGAATTTGAGCAAATCCAAGTTGATTGACTTCGAGAAAAGCTGATTCCTTGAATGTAAGAGTCCCAAGATGAAGGAAGACCATTAAGACCAAATCTTTGTCATAAACAATATGACCAATGGTAGAGAGTTGATTTCTCAATTCGGAAATCTTCATGAAGTAGGTGATGACAAATTCTCCTTCAGCCATCTTAACATGATGAAGTTGTTGCTTCAAGGCTAGAGCATGACTTGTGTTTTTGATCTCATACATTTCCTCCAAAGTCTTAAGCATTTATCTCGTTGTCTTCAACTTAGAGATGATAGGAACAATATGGTCCTTCACAAAATCAACTAACATCTTCTTTGCCTTGATATATTTCTTTCTCCATTGAACTTTCTCTTCCTCATCTATAGGTTAGGAAACTTTTCTCTTCACACTCAACCAATTCATTTTCCTCCAAAATGAGCATAATTATGAATCTCCATGAAGTGAAGTTTGATGCTCCTTCGAGTCTATCCTTAATTTTAAGACCATTCACCATCTTGACTAAGATAGAGATAGAAAAAAAAAGGGAATAGAGGTATCACTGCAATAACTGGTCCCAACATGATCTTTTTCAAGCCCGCTCTAATACCATGTTAGTATTTTGATGATCAGATAATACAACTAAAAGCACTCAAAAAATGCAACACATAAGACAATAAACACAACAAGAAATCTTCTTACAACTCAGGCCCAACTCATGGCTGAATTTGATACAATGAATAATAGCACTTCTCCTAGATGCAAAGATACAATCGAATATGCTTCTCCTTGAAAACGGCTTGGTTCTGCAAGATGAAGCATTGTTGCTTAAGTGCAAACTTTTGCTTGGAATGCAAATTATGTTGAACGAACCTGATTGAGGAAATGAACAAACATCACCTTGTATTTATAAAAAATAAAGTGACTCTTCAAGGAGGTTCGCCTCTCTTGAAAATAATAAATTACAAAATAATATCAAGGAAGGTCGGCCTCATCCATTTAAATAAAAAGAGTATAAATTAAATAGCCATAGGCTATCATTTAATTTATTAAAACTTAATGTGATCGCTATCATGTATGAAAAATGTGGTAACATAGACAAGGCAGTGGACTATTTGAAAAAAAATTCAAAGAAATGTGGTCTGATAGAGGGTATGTGCAGGATCATCATGGAAAAAACAAGCCCTTAAGTTGCAATAAAATTTAGAAAATCAGAGCTAGGCAACTTGATGTAAGAAATTTAATAAGTTACCTATATTATTTCAAAAATATGTAAAAATAAAATCTGTAGCAAATTGAATGTAGTTCTAAACTACCAGTTTTATTTAAAAACATAAAATCTATTTGATGAAAATTTGAAATTTCAATGCATTAGTACTTAAATTTCAAGGTAAAAATGAGAAGTAGGTGTCTGTCTGACCACCCTAACCACAATAAAATGATAATATTTTTTTATAAGATTTTAGATATGAGTAGGGGATTCACGTCTCAATGTGATACATAATTTTTTGTAATTTTTTCCAAGTAAATAATTAATTATGAATTTTTTATTACAAATTTTTAAAAATATAAAAACTCGTATGTCTAACCACCTTAACTTGGTCAAAACTTCATGAAATTCAATTCTTTTTTTTTAATCCTATAGTATGTGAAGCATAGAATGTGATGCATATTTTGGATTCAAAAAATGTGGTATCATTTGAAAGCTATAGATTTTTTTCAATCAGCCTATCAATCAGGACTTTAGTCGTAATTCAAATAGAAAATGAATAATAATTATATATTAAATTCAAAGTAAAGAATAATTTATATTGGTGGAAAGCTGATAATCTCCTCTAAAAATTCTTTTCATTTAATCAATTTTGGGTAAAAAAAATGTCATCAACCACATGGGCCATCAT
Source organism: Sequoiadendron giganteum (assembly GCA_007115665.2). Lineage (NCBI taxonomy): Eukaryota > Viridiplantae > Streptophyta > Pinopsida > Cupressales > Cupressaceae > Sequoiadendron > Sequoiadendron giganteum. The sequence continues at coordinate 257,152,190 of CM021105.1, forward strand.
ATCACTTAGATATTGCCACTTTTTGGCCCATCATGATCTTGCACATACCCTAGAATTAAATGACAAACAAATGCAATTGACAACTGCTCATAGCTTTTAGTTATGCAATGTGAAGTAATTACATAACTGCTTAGGTTGACTTTGTAAAAACTATATTGTAATTGAAATTTTTTCATCTATGAACATCTAGTTGTTAGATATGCAATGTGAAGTAATGATTTGAGTTTGAAAGATGTGTAATGCAATGTAATCAGCGATATAAATATAAAATACATAATATAACCATTCTTTTTTATGCTATTGTACATTGATATTTAACCATTGCTCAAGATAAAATTTTCAAAGAGTTTAATCATGCACATGAGGAACAAATTAAATTTCGATTGTCAACTTCTATATATCAAATTATCCAATAATCAAGTGTATGTCCATATACAAAAATGGCATCGACACCAACTCAAACAAAGTTTTACAAAATGTGGCATATGCCATCTCAATATGTATTCAAAATTTACATGGAAAAATGTCTATCACATCCTAAACTACTGGTGGATCATCAAAATGGAGCCTGTTTGAAGCACTCATTGGCTCTAAAGGTAGCTGCACAAGAAAAATTCAAACCACAATTGCGATTAGTTATACTATATAATTTAAAATTGAATAATTAACATCAAAATAAATATACATTGAATTGTAATTGAACTCTAAAATTGAAATCTTGATTACCTGAAATATACGTCTCTTCAAAGGGTCAGGAGTCCTAGAATATACCAAACCAACATTTGAAATGCCAATCTATATATGTAAACAAAACCATAAAATTGATCCAAGTTAGCATACGATTATTGGTAATAGGAACATATTTACCAAAGACAAAATAAAATAAAAACATACCTCTTTAGGTTGATCTTTTTCTTTATCTCTTTCAGGTGTTTCGACACTTCCTCCTTGAGGTGTTTCAATACCTACTCCTTTAGGCGGTGTGTCACTTGTCAACAAATTTGTATAGCTCATAATTGTCTGTACATAAAATTGAAAAGTACATATTAAACTACCAATCTATGTCGATGTATGTATAATCAATATAAGATCTTAAAAATCTTAAATCAATCCAATTTGAGTTCAATTACCTTCCCCTTATCTAGCTTTGCACCTCCATAGTCTAGATGAGGTCACCTCACTCGCACTAGGTATTTCCTACAAGAGAAAAATAAGATAAGCATATAAGTTATTATATAATTTCATTAATGACAATTCAAATGACAAGCAAGTATATAATATAAAATGTAAATGAGTGAGTGTGAAAATATATACTGTGTGTGTCCAAGCCAAATGAAATGGCCCTAAAGGTGCTATCAGTCACCCGTGTGAGCTCCTCCTCAGACATCAACTGTTAAATAGACCATGCAAATAAATATTAGTACTTGATACTATCTCTTATTAATATTCATTTAAAAAAAATGTAGCTTATGAAATTACAACTTAAATCTTACCTGTGTCACTATTCTAGCATCCCCCTCTCTAGCTGGAGAGGACTCTGGAGGGTGCACTCCACTCCCCTGCGACTGATCTATAATGTCCAAATCATGGAGGTAATAATCAAAAGTGTCCAAGGGATGCTCAACAGGCTGTACAAGAGGACCCAAGCATATCTGGCGGCACATAGTGCAATTATGTGGCACACAAATATGTGGACCTGAGGAGGATGACACGACATCACTCGAGCCTTTGCCAACATCACCAAAATGTGGTTGAGCTATTGTAGAAGCATGCGAAACCAAATGACCACTCAAAGAGTGAATAGCCTGAATAGTCTATGTGGCTACATCCTAGATAATCTCTAGATGATATATTGGAGGTGGCGAAGGAAGGGGAGGAAGGGGAGGAAGGGGAAAATTTGGGCGCGGGACTACCCTAACTGCCCCTGGTCTATCCTGGGGCATACCTCCACCTATTCTGCCTTGCATAACAACCCCATCTTTTTCCTTGGTCAAAATGGGCCCCCCTTTGTTTTATTTTTTATCTTTGAGTGATTTCGAACAAAGTATGGGGCACTTTGTCTCCAACACTTTGTTTTTGTTTTATTTTTGTCTGTCAAAACCAGAGCTAGAACCAAATCGGGTTCTAAAACCATAATCAAAACTCATTCCCGTCCCCATCCCGATAGTCTTGCTTTTGATCTTTTTGCTCTGTCTTTATCAGAACTGGATCCAGATTGGAGTTTGGGGTGATTTTGTTCAAAAGTGCAAAATTGATTCCCATCCCGCCCCCATCTCTGCTTTTTGAAACTTTTTGTTTTGCGCTAGGTCTTTTTGTTAAGTTTTCTTCTGTTGGTCTTGTGTTTTACTTTTTGTGTTGAGTTTTGTTTTCTGTTTTATTGGCAGACACAGAACCAAAGCGATAATGAAGTTAGGAAATTTCTTAAGTTTCCATATCTGTTTCCATTTTTGATTCTGCCCCTGCCATTTTTGAGTTGTTGACTTTTTTTACTGAAGTTGCACTGTAGTGAAGTGTTTGTTCTCTTTCAGTTCTGACTCTGCCTAAACTACATTTAGGGCATTGATGATAGCTGCTTGTGTAGGTAGAAATTCTTATTTTTACCTTTATTAAGAATTAAATGACTCATTATTATCATTATTAAGATATTGAAGAGCATGAAAGAGCAGTGATGAAGTTCGTTTGAGTGAATCGATTGAATGAGGAGAAGATCGTTGCTTGCAAATCGGTTCATAAGGTTAGCTAGGTTCTTTTGTTGTCGAGGTAGGGTTTCTCATCGTTGTTGTTCTTTGTTTATTTAAGGTTTTTTTTGTTTATGATTGCTCGTGCTTTGAATCAATTCATTTTAACAAAATTTGTGGTTCTTAGTATGTTTGTTTGCTAGGGTTCTTGCTTTGTTGAATTGTCTGGTTGTTTTCTTTTAGTTCTTTGTGTTTTAGGGCATGGTCGCTTTCACGATTTAGTCGTGATCGCATCGGGCTATTTTAATTTGTAGTAAGTTAGATTAAATTTGGGTTTTAAATGGCGTAAGTTGGATTAGGGATTTTACAGTGAGGTAGATTAATGTTTTTACAGTAAGTTAGAGTTAGTTGAATCATGTTTTCTACTTAGGATTTTTATTTACACATTTGTTAGGTTAAAATGGGCAGGGTTAAATTGTGCCCTAGTTTTCATATCATGTTTCCTAGATTAGGGTTTTGACTATTTCTATAATCACCTTTAAATGATTAAAAAGTGATGCCCTAAAAATATATAGTTTTTCCCTAGGGTCATATGGGTATAGTCTTATTTAAGCCTCTTTTCATTTAATACGACCTGGGTTTTAATCATGGAGTTGTGAGTTAAATTAATGAAATATTTGATGATGTCATGGTCAACCTTGGTGGAGACGGGATCAGAATTGATCCTGAACTTAAGAATTCTATTTTGCAAAGGTATCAATTCCATTTCCATCTCGTCTCTGGCTCCCAGTATAGCAAGAAGTCTTCTTTAGAAATAATGATAACCTGGCGGAAGCGGAAGCAGAACTGAACCTGAATATGAGAATAGAAAATCTAAAGGGAACTCAAATAGTTTCCATTTCGGTTTCGGTTCTGATCACCTTCCTGGTTCCGACTCTGAGCCCGTTCATTGTTAATAAAATATCTATATCATTTTTGGCTCCGAGTCCAACAATGTTGTGAAAGAGACTATTTAGATTATGTTTCTGCCTGGTTCCGCCTCTTGTGCAGGTATGAAAGGTATGATTTGAAGACACATTTTTATGATGATATTCAGAGATCTAATTAGAGGTTTTGCTTGCAAGAAAGTTGAAGGATGTCAGGAACATTAGGGGAAGCTACTCGAAGGAACCAGCCCGTAGGAACATCAAAGGTGGCCCCAAAACCAAAGAAGTTGAAGCCGGAACAATTGCCTTATACTTTGAGGTATAATCATAGGAGTCTGATTGTGAAAGTGAGCAAAGTAGAATCAAACTGGTCAGAAATCACTGATACGAACTTGGGCTAGTACAGCTTTGAGGAGTTACATGCAGAAACCTTTGTAGAATGAGAAAATCTAACAAGAAGGACGCAAAGGATTGTTGATTCAGGCTTGGCACATATTACTGTATTTCCTTTGTCAATCCAGTGCCCAGAGTTGATTTTGATAGTAGCAAGTGCTTACAATCTTGCTACAAGATTATGCATGGATTCACAAAATAATGTGATTATTGATCTTACCCTTCTAATGTTTCAAAATATATTTAGTGTTCCGAATCCCAAGAATTTGGTGCGGCTAACTGAGGCAAAGGCCTTGGAGAAGTATAGCAAGCATAAGGACTCCAATAAATCTCATTTGAATAAAAAGTGGTTGAAGACGGAAAAGAAATCTCTGAGCAAGCTTGCAGATCAGCCAAAGAGGGCAGATTTTTATAAGGAGGTGTTGGATTTAATCATGATGCTATCAAGAGTTTTTGGGAAGAGAGATACATTTCGGTTCAAGGAGTGAATGTTTCCTTTCATCCAGACTATCTTAAATGGAGCCCAATAGTTTAACTAGTCGATGATTGTCTCTGATGCCATACATGATCAGCTAACAAGGATCAGGTAGACTAAGTGTTTCTTTATGACTTCTTATGTGGTGTATGCAGTAGCAAGGTTGGGTGTTTTTCCAGGTTTGAATAGAGTGGGCATAATGGGAGCCTTGGATGGATAGAAGAAGGTATGGGAGCACTATGATCAGTTGTCTCTTCAAGTTGTTGAGACTCATTTTAGAAGAGTCAATGATGCATTTTTAGATGTGATCATCAACCAATTGAATGGAGATGCAGGATACCGGTTGAGTCAAGAAGCCATGGCATTTATTACTGAATGGGGATGTTGGTACATTCAATACCCCAAATTTACATACTTCAGGTTATTTGGTTTTGAAGGTCACCCACACTTTCTCCCAAGGTGCTGCAGTAACAGGATAGTGCTAATGGAGTTTGTATATCAAGCTCTTGGAGTTAATGCTCAATTTGGAATCAAACATAAAATCGGATGTCATAATTTTCCCATGAAGTTGGGTGAATATAGCTGTTAACACATGGTAGGAGCAAAGGTGGTTTGTAATGAGCTGATATAATTGAAGTTAGGATTATACACAGCTCGTAAGTATTTTGATCCAAAGGGTAAGATGCATGCCTTGTTGGCTTCGGTGTTTACTAAACATTTCAATTTATTAGAAGACTTTTGGAGTGATCAACAAGATGAGTATGATTTAAGGAAGAAGAATTATGAAAGATTGTCTGTTTCACTCATGTCAGAGCTAGGTGTTAAAGAAAACATTCCTGACACATTGGTGGATGATGGAATTGTATTGGATCCATCCTATGAAGCTTTGAAGATTGGCACCAAGGGTCTGGATTCAATTGATTGGAATGCTGAAGAAACCATTGATATCAAGAATATTGGAAGGACAGTATTGGATAGGAGTGTGCAATGGTTAATGTTAAGAACTCAAGCTCCTCAAGAACCAGCCCCTAAAAGGGGTAAGGGAGACAAGAGGATTAAAAGGAAGACACCTCCTAAATAGCCATTGGAGTTCTTTCCCCCAAATATTGATGAGATAGAACCTGAAGCAGTAGAGGATGAAGAGGAAGCATAAGAAGGAGATGTTCCAGTAGGATCTGTTGTTTCAACACCTACATTAGGTGAATCATCCACTCAAGCCCCAATTACAAGGAAGAAGAGTAAAGAAATTCAAGAAGGAGCTCTTCATAGCATGACTGAAACTGTTAAAGGAAAAGAAATGGAGGAAGAAGTTATGGAGGTAGGGACAGATTCAGATGAGACTCTATTAGAAAAGGATTTGCAAGAAAACATGCATCTAGAGGAGGATATTGAGCAGATTTTGACACAAGAAGAGCAATGGAAGATGTTTGAAGAAGCAAAAAAGAATTCTGATACAAAGGCTGTAGCGGAGAAACAAAAGGAAATGGATGCTAAGGTACAAGATGATGCTCTACTTCACCAGCAACAATTAAAGGAAAAACAAGTAGAAATTAAGGCAGCAGCTGATGAGGTAGAGAAACAAAGAAGGCAGCAAGAACATGAGCTCAAAGTTAAAGTAGACAATGACAAGTTAGAATTAATACAAAAAATTCATGACCTTGAGGAAGAGAAAGCAAGGAACCAGAGGGAAAAGGAAATCTTAGTTTCCAAACTAAAACTTGCAGAAGAAACTCGTTAGAAAGAAGAAGAAGAAGAAAGTTTAAGAAAGAAAAGGGATGCTAAGGAGCTGGTTAAGAAATAACAAGCAGAAGAAGAAAGGGAAAAAGAAGAAAAGCTTAAGGCTTTGGAGGCAGAGAGATTAGAAAAGGAAAGACTAGAGGCTTTGGAAAAAGAGAAACTAGAAAGAAGCTCTAGAGAAGGAAAAGTTGGAAAAAGAAAAGGTAGAGAGAGATCGGTTGGAAGAAGAGAGTCTGAGGAAAGAAGAGGAAGAAAAGAAAAGGGAAGAATAGAAAGATATAGAAGAGGCTGAAAAGCTGGTGCAGATGCACATACTGCAAGATCAACAAGAGAAATTAAGGGTTGATTCTCAATATCAGGTAAATATGCAGCCACCTTCTACAGTTGTTGCTTCCTCTTCTATGATGACTACTACTCCAAGTACTCCTACTTGGCTAAAACTAGACTTGCGAAAGAGGGCAGTAACACCTCCATAACCTCTCAATTGGGAGGATATGATGAAGGGGATTGAGCAGGAGAGGCCTAAAAAGAAGGCTAAAAATTATACATTCTACCTGACTCATAGATAAAGGAGAAATTGTTGCTGAATGTGCCATGCCAATGACAGAAAAGGAGGTAGGGGACATGCAGCTAATAGATTATCAATTGAGTACTGTCAACTTGGGAAGGCCCACTAGGAATCAGCAGATGAACTTGATTGATGTGGTGGCTTCAACAACCAAGTCAAGAATGATCAAGGATAAGAAAAAGAAGGATGAGCTTAAAGCTCAATTGGATCAACTACATTCATTCTTGAAGAGTGTCTCCTCTCCAAGATCACAACAGGTAGCAGCCATTGAGACTCCTATTTTGTTAAGCAAAAAGGAGGTAGATGATTTGGTACAGGTAAAAGGCAAAGCGGAGATGGTGGACCAATGGGTAGACAAGTTAAACCGGGAGGTGGGTGAAGTTTTGATAGAAGGTTTTGAAGCCTACAAGGACAAAAAAGGGTTAGTAAAAGAAATGTATGAATACATTGAGGCATCAGAGAAACAAGGAGAAGAGTATAAAGAATATAGTCAAAAGTTAGAAAGAGTGAGTGCATTGCCTTTGACTACTCTTTTGGAACAATCGATACTTGAGGAGGACAATAAGGATTTTGTGGAGAAAACTTCTCGTATACTCCATTTTAGAACTGACTTCTTATGTAAACATAAGGATGAGATCCAAGAAGCTATTAATAATTTGATAGAGCAGTTGGAAGAGCTGGAAGCAGTTATTGCCATTATTGTAGATGTAAATGCATTTACAAAAGAGGGAATTCCTTTGAGTCAAATAAAAGAGAAATGGGATGAAAGATTCAAAGGACTCATGCAAAAAGAAGAGGATGGTGGAGAGTTGATGTCAGATTGGTTAATAGATGTTAAAGAGTAAATAAAAGCTACTGGAAGAGAGTTGACAAAGGTGAAAGGTATGAGGGAGTTTGCTGCAACAAAATTGGATCAAATCAAATTTGAAGATAGATGGGTTGATGGGCCAGAAATAGACACATTACAACAAGTCTTCACCAGCTACGATGAGTTTGTGGCAGATCCAGCTTTGCATGCATGAATCCTTGCATGTTGTATGCATACAACACTGATAGTCTTGGGGGCACATGAATTCTTTTTCTCTTCTATCTTCTATTCTCTATTTAAACTGAAAGTCTAATGTAAAGACTCAAGAGCAAGTTGATCTGAGTTTCCAAGAGGATTTTGGTTCCTAAAAGGGTGGATAACCTAAAATAGAAGTGGAGTTCGAGTTTTTGTATATCTATAAATACCCCATGGGTAGCATATTGTAAAGGTCAGATAATTGAGAATAGGATTGGCTTACCTAATTTTAGGAGATAGAATTTTGTAGTGATTGCAGAGATACATTGTACTTGATCTTTTTATATTTAATAGAATTACAAGTTAACGCAATATGGTGTTACAATTGAGTTGTTTTAGTTGGTAAGGCTGATAAGTTATAATCTATCTAAATGCCAGTGATTGTGCTGAAGCATGATAGTTTCTTATGTGATGAAAGTCATTAGAAGAAACCAGATTTAAGGATTATCTTGTTAGATTATCATTGAATTGAATTTATTAGAGTTTTTTGATCTATAATCTCGATGATGAATGAATGTGTGTTGTTTTCAAATCCTTGAAATATTTGTGATGTGAAATTGTGAAGTTAATTAAGCACCTAAAATGTATGCAGTGGTATAGGTTATGCTATAGATTGTGTCATCTTATGGTTTTCTTGATTTGATTGGAAGAAAATTCATTATTTGGAGATATATGTCCGGATGATAGATAAATTTGGTTCATATTTACTGGTTTACCCCTTTGATCTATCTTTTTATTTTGTTTGAAACCCCATCAATTTACTAAAATAGGTTGGTAAAATGAGTCATTGCTTGAATCTTTTGTTACCAGCATAGGCCCCTTGAATATTACAGTTGCATGAACTGATTGAGTGACACCAAATAGTTGAGAACCAACTACCAAGACCTTGAGAGTTAGGCTACTATATGTTGTCTTTCTTTTTTAGGAGAAATTGAGTAGAAATATTTTGTTTTAACGTTGTTTGTGTCATTTTCACCATCAACACCATCGACGCCTTGGAAGGGTTTAATGTCAAAGTAATTGACATGATGCCCTAACACAAACTCAACATATAATTTTTTAATAAAGTAAAATGGTATATCAGAATTATTGTTCGGTGGTTTATCAAAAACCATATACCAATGATCCCAAAAGTTAGCTACAATGTCCCTATGCATGCACCATTTTATATAAAGTTTTGTTCTATTAACATTCACTGGCAAACTGGTGTGGGGGTCAATGAATAAAGAGGCTATTTGGGCTTTGGTTATTTGGAGATCTTTCACATCATCATAAGACAATCCACATCCATAATATTCCCTCATGTCTTCTCGCCACGAATGAAAGGAATTATGTTGGGTGGAGAGGGTTTCTATATTTTTAATTATTTCCTTCAATGTGTTTGTCATATCTCTCAATCAAGGGATTGTCTTATAAACTTCACAAATGCCCCTCAATTGCCCCAATTTTTCACCAATTAAGTATTCAATTGGTGGCTGCGGAGGTGGTGGAGCATTTGCCTATGGAGGTGGTGGAGCGTTTGGCATTTGTGGATTTTCATTCTTAGCCATAATACCTGATTAAAGTTAAAAACTAATTAATCTAATTGAAATTACATAATATAAATGAAATTATTGTAAAAAAACCCTAGTTTTTAATAAAAATCCAAAAAAAACCCTACTTTTTCACAAAAATCCATAACAAACTCTATTTTTTGATAAAAATACATCAACAACACTAGTTTTTAATCAAAATCCATTTAGAAACATTAATTTTTAATAAAAATTCAATGTAAACTCTAGTTTTTGATAAAAATCAATAGAAAACCCTATTTTTGAAAAAAAAATCATAAAAACTACTTCAAATTAAGAGAATCTACTTGAAAAATCGATTACAACATTTAAAATACCAAATACTTACCTTTGAAATCAGATATTTGATAGAAGCGGATATCAGATTTTCGCTTTTCCTTGTGCGCCCATGTGCAAACTGTGAGAAATGAAGTTATAAGAGTCATTTGTTTTTTATATAATGTTTCCAAAAATTGGATATCGAATTTGTAGAAACTAGGTTTGGCCTTTGGTTTGGCTAAATGTACTGACACCCGAACCTAGAAAAGTCAACTTGGCATTTTCGCATTTTTTAGTTGATCCAGAACATGATTTTTTTCTCATTGCCACTTTTTGGCCCATCATGATCTTGCACATACCCCTATCATAGATGCCCCTCTATTTGCATATTTCGAATTTGTATCTGTTTCTATAATTTTCAATTTTCATTTTTTTGATTGTTTATATTTTTAGATCAAGGGTTTATAACAATTCATTTAATCAAATCACACATCAAATCAGATGTCTTTTTGACAAAGGAATCAAACCTTAGCAAATTGTCTTTCCATTGAGGTAGTTATCCAGAAACATAATCTAATCCAGAAACACTTTCAGAAAATCTTCATGGATTGTGGAAATCTATTATAACTAAGTTATCCAATCATCAAACCCTAGTTTGTTTGTGGTCTAATGTTAAGTCCAAAAAGGAAAATCCATGTCTATGATAATTCACTTGTTGGATCCTAGATTTGTTTTCCACTTAATAGTTCTTGAAATTTAATCAAGACCACCCAATTGAAATTCATTAGCCCTTGACATTCCCCTATAAGTGTTTTCCATATATAACATTATCTTTATAATAGAAATTGACTACATTATGAGTTATTAACATTCAATACTTATTAACTAGAAATGACATGTTCTACCATGGTTGTACAATTTCATCTTCTCTAATGTGATGCTTCAGTGAGAGGACCTCTCATAAACCATATCTATTTGTACTTATTTATTAAATGGTTTAAGGTACATGGTAAAAGTACAAAGTTGTGTATGTATGTTTAAACTTGAATCATTAGAAAATGGCATGTATTTTGTGAATTTTGAAATGATGTAAACTAATAAAATGTGTATTTTTACTATATTTTATGTTTTCATTTTTTTGATAAAATTAGAAAATTATTTAAATATAGTTTTTATAAATTAGCACTATAATTTAGCTACTAATAAAATGACATTACATGAGACATCAAGCTTTATATAGTAATTTTTTTTTCTTCAAATTTTTTGTGTATATTTATAACTTGAAACTTTAGGGCATGAATATATTTTTTTGTGATTTTAATAGATATATATTTTTAAATAAAGATGTAAAAATGTGTATTAAAACATGATTGTTTCCACTCGAAGTCAGATTTTTTTATTAAATATTTATCTAAAATAGACAAAAATTATACTATCTTAATCTAGATTCTTTTATCTAGGGCATCATATTTTTTTAAAATTTTAAAAATAAGTTTTAGTATTTTTCTTGACATGGTAATCAACCTAATATTTTTGTGCTAATAACCCACTTTTAGTAAATATATATATATATATATATATATATATATATATATATATATTGAACTATTAAAATAAATATATATTTGAAAACTACACTTATGGATCTACAAAAGGGTATTTTTACATTTTTTTTAAAGTGTTATTTATATGAGTAGGAGTTGTTGAAACATTAATTTTTTTAAATAATTTCATTGTTTTAGTTGAAAAAGTTGTGAACATATTTATAACTTATCTAGAATGAATCTTACTAGATCATATGTTTGACCAAAATTTATTTTTAGTTATAAATACTAAAATTCACTTTTGCTGATAAGTTGGTCGAAAGTGTGACACAACTTTGTACTTTTACCTTACAAATATATCATATAGAGTATTAGTCATTAGAACAATAACAATATTGTGGGTTGTAAAATCTCAATGCTTATTAGCTAGAAGTGACATCTTCTACCATGATTATACAATTTCATCTTCTCTAGTGTGATGCTTCATTGAGGGGTGCTCTCATAAAGCTATATCTATTTGTACTTAGTTACTATAGTTTAAGGAAAATCTATTTGTATTGTCACACTTCTTTATTTATATTTTTTATGTAGTTTTGTGCTTATTTATTTAACATAGTTTAGGATATTTATACTCTAGTACTTTTATATTTTAATTCAATGGAGTCTCTCAAATCACATTTAATTTCTTTTTTCATATTAGATATTATTTTTGATTCTTTCCTTTTTGAAATTGATTGAATATATTATAGCTAGGATATTATTGATAATATAAGAATAAATTAAAAATCTATTTGCTACTATTCTCATTCAATTGATTTTTCCATTAATTTTATTAATATAATTTATCATTAGTAACTATGGAAGGCAATGTACTACTACAATGTATCTATATAATTTTTATTAATTAATACCACATTAATCAATCAAAAGCTGAAGCGATCTCCAACACCTTTGAAATTTACATGCCCATTGGATACCATATTCCTAAAAAAAATGGTAATACAATATTCATACATGATTATATACAATGATACAAATTAAAATACATTCTATTACGCAAGAGAAATATATTTAATCTCATCTAGAAAACACTATTTTAGCTAGCTATTGCTCAAATGAGTACTTGTTTATAGAAAGTAGAATTTGCGTAGCTACATTATTATATCTTCTATATACACTTAAAATTTTCCGAACTGATTGGATTACTAACACCATTTTCATCCCGAATCACTTCTTTTCAACCGTTCAATTGAATAATCATTATTGTTTAATTAAATTCATCAGTTTCTTCTATTAATCAAATTATGAATACTATTTGGCTAATTCATCCCCTTTCACACTACTTTTCATCTTATTTAATTAGGTAATGTGAATTATTTAATTAAATTGCTTATGTCTTCTAATTTAATTAAATAATTTTAATTATTTAGTTAAACCTCATTAAAATCCTTTTATTAAATAAGTTAATTATTTAATAAAACTCTCAAATTTTATCCATTTTACACAATTAAATTCTTTATTTTAATGATCTAAAGAGCTAATTTCTCTCACCCTCCCACTTGCAAGGTAATATTCCCCTGGAATATTCCTCCATTTGAACTCCTCCAAAATGAAATATTCTTGTAACAAACTTCCTAACAACTTCCCAATTTTTAGGAAGTGTGCTTCTTTCAATCAATGAGAACCATCGATTAAATCCTCAATCCTTTTCAACTTGCATTCTCATCCATTGATGAGAATCCTTGATCCATGCCTTCACCTCTCATTGCTTCTCTTCCATTGATTGATCAAATCAATCCTAACCATTGATTCAACCATTTCTCCTATAAATACTCATTTCTATGAGATATGGATCCACTTCCATTTAGAGCAACTAGAATATACTAAATTTTAGAGCCATCTCCATTAGAATTTAGCATCATTTTAGCTTAGCTTTGTATCCATTTTAGCTTGCATTTGATCCATTTTCATTAATCTTCATCAATGGAATCTGTTTAAAAGCTTGTTCCAACTAAGGGGTTGGGAAAGGGCCAACATTCCACATCAATGCAACACCAATCCCCCAATGGGATGAGGTTTGCATCATTAGATTATGTTCCTTTAATAATTTCTTATTTTTTTATGTTTAATGGCTTCTTTATTTGATGTTTTCAAGTATTTCATTGGGAGTTTGATTTAACTAGCTAGATACTATTTTATTTAATATGGATCTGGCAGGTTTAGCTTAGCTTATGATCATGCTCACAAGTTGTGTTTCTACCTTGAGTAAAAAAATTGGGCATGACACATAGCACATCCAATAGGACATCCCATAACACCCAAAATTTCTAAAATTTTCTTACAGGACATCCCATAAAACATCTAATGGGACTCAAAATTTCCAAAATTTTCCAAAGGGACTTTTTTTAATGAGATTTAAAATGATTCATTTTATTACACAATTAAAATAACATTTGTAAACATTTTAAATTATTTCCCAAATTGAAATTAATTAAGAAAAGGAAGAAGATAAGTAAAAAAAAAGGAACATTTAGAAAAATGTCAACATCTCCCTCATTTGTTAATGAAATATAAATATTTAAAATGATCAAGAAATCTTAGAGAATGAGAAATTAAACCTAGAAACAGTTTGGAATAATTTTCTAAAATGGAAAAACCATTCATGATGGTTTAAAACATGAATAAATCTCATTTTTAGAAGAATAATACTCCCTACTAAACATTTTATTATTTGCTCATGTGGAGGATTAAGACATAGTTAAACATGTTTTAAGTCAATGGGAACATTATTGAATTTGTAAATTTAAAATCTGAAGTTGCAAAATATAATTTTATAGGTTTATTTTGCAAGGACTGAGATATTTGATAAGTCTTTTAAATGTTTCCTATGTAGGTATTAAGGATATGATTGAGTAAAAAATTAGAGTTAAGATCAAGAATCTATTGCAAAAAAATTCCAATCAAAGTTATAGAATCATCAAGGACTAAATTAGGAAGGATCAATTCTTCTGAAGTTCTTGGTTCATATCCCATGTGTAGAAAATATATTTGTGCCACATGTCCTATGATGATTGACTTGTTTTCTCTCACCATGTGCTATTTTGTAATGAAATCCTATCTTATATTCTAGTAGAATTGTACATACTATAGGAGCTTGTAATTGTTAAGAATATTTTTTTCTCTTTCTCCAATAAGCTTTTAAGAGGTCTTTAATTTTATTTCAAAGGTCATGTAGCCCTATATTTAGCCATATTTTTATCTTTTACAAATAGTTTAGCCATTGCTAAGATTTCTAAAATATCTTCACTTTGCTAAAAGGCCTTATCTTGTCAAGTGTCAAAATGATCTAATGGTTTCAAGGCTATGTGCATGCATTAGAGAGAGTTTTTTCTTGAGATGATTTTTATTTTTAATGAGAATAGGCCAAGAACTTTGGGGTTTTTTATCCTTTGGGTCTCTTTTATTAGTGTCCAAGTTATCATGGCGTCCATAGATGATCAAAACTTAATAGAGGGCTACAAAAAGATTTTATAGTCAAAGTGACATCCTCATGATTGGTTTCATCAAGAGAGGAATGCATACAAATATTTTCTTTTCACCATTTTTTAGTTTTAGACTCCATGGGAGTTATATTGTAGAACAATTTGTGAATTGGGGTTAGTGGAAAATGGAAATCAAACATGAATTATCAAACAAGGGTTATAATTCACAATACCCAAATCAAGAAATGATCAAATCCCACTTACAATTGAGATAAAATTCAACAAGTTAGAAATTAGCATACACATAATGAAATTCAAATCAAAAGATGAAATCAAAAAAGGCAAACCTAACATCCCAGTTTGAAATTTTCTTTGATGGTACATTGGATTGCTCAAATCATAGCTCCCATAACTGCAAAAGCATGAATGATGACCTAGATGATGATAACATTGCTCAAATGCTCAATGATATGAATTTTCTCAAGAACTCAAAGTTTCTAGGTGATGATAATGAAGGAATGAAGGATGTTTTATAGATTTTCAAAATTATGATCAATGGTTGAGATTAGATCTTGAGATCAGGGGAATTTGAGTGAATCAAGGAAGATGAAAGATCAAGATTAGTTTGAACTCAAAATATCTCCACAATTTAAGGAAATTGGTTTAAGATATTTTGAAATGAAGGGTGGAGATTAGATAAAGAAAATGAAGGGTTGAGGGTGAATGAGAAGATTTAGATATTTTAGGATATTTTGAATTAGAATATTCCATGAGAATATTCCTTTGAGAGGGAAAATAGAACAATTAAATAATTCAAGATTATGTAGTTATAGAGGATTAGATATTATTTAAAAAAGGAATATTCCATGGAAGTGGGAAGGGAAGTTAGATAGTTAAATAATTAAAATTATTTAATCATGGGAGATTAGAGGAGGATAAAATTTATAATAATTAAATTATTAAATTATTGAATTAGGGGAGATAAGAGGAAAATTAATGAAATATGATGAATTAATTAAATAATTCAAAAATACTTAATTAATAGAGGAAATTAGAATAATTGGTGAGAAATGATGTTAAAATGAGAATTAGTGATGCAAGTAATGAAAATGCAATGTTAATGATGAATATGATGTAAAATATAAGATTAATGATGTCTCGTATGAATTAGGCAATTTTGCATGTTTACATTTTTCCCCTCTTTGACACAATGTACTTACTACATTATTTCAAAGATAATCGTTGCTCAAATATATATATATTTTTTGTTATGCTCAGTTGTGGGCCCCAATGGATGATGAAAGGATGATAGGATCCTAGGCTACCCCCTTAGGAGTTTGGCTAGAACAAAATAGTTTTTGAGTCAGACTCATGACTAGTGTTTAGGACCAATTCAGATTGAAAGAGAACAAAAAACTAGGCCCTAGGGGTCTCAAAAAATATTCAAGATAGGAAACAAGGCTTTGAAAATGATCTAGCAGGGTGGCCACAAGTGAAACCCTAGTTTTTGGGGGTAATATATAGGCCATTAGGCTCAAATAATCCTCATTTTTACATTTAGCCTTGAGATATTTTAGAGCTTTGGGAATTAACTCTTGTAGATGTACATTCACAGTGGCTTTTGTTCCTCAAGCACTACACTGAACATACCTAGTACGAAAACACCAAAGACCAGTTAGAGCAGGACCCACAATATGTATATCTTTAATTTTTTTTACACTTCGTTTTCGGTTGTTAGTTTTATAGCCAAATATAGGATAGAAAATGTGTCGATCTATAGATCGATGCGAATGACCATGATTTTTTCACATTTGCAATTGTGAAAGTTCACATTTGTAAAAGGTGATATGTATGCAAAATACTAGTGCAGATGCGATAAAATGGTGTGACTTACTTTGTGTTTGATTTAGGGGTTTAGCGCATTTGTAGATACTTGCATTTGAATGATTTTTAGTGACACATTTGAATAAATCAATGTGTTTGATATTTTATTCAAAATAGTTAATATTTTTACCTAGTAATTTAAAAGTTTGACATCATGGGCATTATGCTTGCAGTCGATGCTTCATCCAATCTACTCAAGAGAGTGGAGACCAAGGATTCTAGATAGATTAGCTCATGTCGGAGACTTCAAGATCTAGTTTCTAGTCATTGTTGGTTTGTATCATATTGCTTACATTCTTGAGATCCAAACACATTGGGCGATGATGATCGTGCTCGTGGAGTGGTGGAGGTCCGATACTACTACATTTTACTTACCCATTGGAGAGTGTACCATGACCTTAGAGGATGTATAACATATTCTTAGGGTTCCAATTAAAGGAGTTTGAGTGGAGTACGATATGGATTAGGGAGAAATGGCTATGGTGAGACTACCGAGTGAGGATCAACTAGTGGTTATAGACGAGCATATTGACTTACACCCGTATGTCGGGGAGGTACATGACATTACTATTATCTTTTATGGATTGATCATGGGGCATTTTATGCCTAATAGATGACCTTGATAGTTTCCTATTGGATGGGGATTGATGATCGAGGGTATGATGATAGAGGGTATCACTTATGTGTGGGGACCCTATATTCTTACTCACTTATATCATGACATGTATCGGGTGTATTACAGAGGAGCAACAAGCTTATCAATAGGTGTGAGTTTTCTCAATGTCTAGTCTTGGGAGTGGATAGTCATCACTTGGCCTTTGGGAGTTGGAGAGAGAGATATTGGAGATCCTTTCTCATACAAATATTATAATTTTTTGACTTACAATTTTTTGACTTACAGACAACCAAGACAATTACACTATTGGAGAGGCTAGTTTGATGATATGACAAAATTTGTATGGCATCCCGAGATCTAGTGTGAGGCATGAAGGGATGACCACCTCCACATGACCTACTGTAGGTAGACTCGATGGATGATTGGGCATACATCAGACATATTGGAGAGATATCTTCCAAATAGGGTTCGTAGATAGTTTGGAGAGTGTCAGATAGTGTTTGATGAGGATTATCATGCAACATATGCTCAGACCACTAGAGAGGTACCTACATGGGGTTTGATAGCATCGTTGAGGACAACATTGGAATATTTTGATTAGATGACTCCCTTTGCATAGGGATGGGTAGGTGGTCCTAATGATCCAAGGACTACTTAGGATTATGATGCTTGGTGGGTGCAACATTACCACTTTTTTTTACATATCCTCCAAGATTTGGTTCACCAAGAGGTGTTGGGGCTTGATGGAGGAGGGATGGAGCAAGGCCTAGTAGAGAGGTTAGGAAGAGCGAGAGTAGTTTTAGAGCACTAGAAGATTGTATAGATTGCTCAGGAAGATCCTCCTAGATAGGATCAACCACTTAGGATCTACAACAAAGGGACCAACAGTAGAGACAACAATAGGATGTACCCCATAGCCTAATCAACATCAACATAATGATTGGTAGGAGGCTAGGGAGAATGGTGATCTCTCGATGTTAGACTAGTAGTTTCTTATCAGAGTCGAATCAGGCTCAAAGAGATTGGGATGAGTATAGAGAAGAGAGAGACTAGGCTCTCGTCAACAAGGATGCATGAGTTATAGAGAGGGATGCAAAGATTTTCCAATGATAGGATATAGAGCGATAAATTTCTCATATTACAACTAAGAGGGATTAGGCAGATGCTAAGAGGGATGCAACCATTTCTAGGAGAGATACAAAGTGCAACTGATGCATGTAGCTTGAGATATCCTAGGCTAGCAGATTTTGATGGATAGATATATAAGAGAGTGTGATCGCTTGATACAAGAGGTCACCTATTAGAATAATATTTATGAGGAAATTATCCCATGAGAGTAGAGAAAACATAAGTTTATAGCTCAGAGTGCCACCATAGGAGCATAGTTCAATAGATTAGGGGGTGGTTTTGTTGGTTAGCCATCACAACAAATGTAGAGAGACATACTATAGCTGCATAGATCATTTAGACACAATGATCATATACAGAGATCTCCAGGACATGGAGATGAGCAGTAGATCATGAGGCCACCTCTTGACCAAAATCCTCCTGGTGGAGAGGAGCACAAGAGTGGATAGATATTCATTCATATATTGATGTATGTTTTGATGTTCCTCTTTGATGTATACATGACTTTTATGATGTATATAAATTCATTGGCCTTTTGAGCCTCATGTACATATTTATTTATGATGTATCACACATGTGCCAAATGATGATGTTCTATGACATTTGTATTTTTTATGATATTTATGAGATGACATGATTTCAATGCAATTACTGTGTGTATGCTTTCTATTGATGTTATGCATGATGTTGGTGATTGTATTTGATTTCCTATGATTATAATTTGATATGCAATGGATGCATTAATGATTATGAGATTATGATGATATGCAGATATGATGCAAGATGTGATGACATGTTATGGATGATATGTAGTCATGATTAATTTTTTAATTTTTCTGATATTTTGATGATATGCATGATGTATGAATGTTACCTGATATGATGATATATGATATATGGATGCATATCTAATGATTTTATGGATGCAGGATGCATGTGATACTAATGACCTTATGGATGTAGGGTGTAGGAGATCAATGTTAGTAAGGAGAATGGAGAGAGATCATATGATAGAAGAATAGATGACATTGATCCATTTTTATGAAAATTGATTTGCTATGAATATGGATGTGAATGATAGTGATTTGGTATTGGATGATGTATAAAAAATGTGATGATTATGCTTTTTTATTTTTGGGAAAAATTAAGTAATTTAATCATAGAAATCCTTATTAATGTTGTAAATAGACATGATAAATCAAGGTATGAAGAACCAAGGTGGTTTTGTATCCATTGCATGGAATTTGACTCTACAAACAAAAGTAGTTTCCTATTCATACCAGACATACAAAAACCTTGTTATGAGTGAATGGTTTAGAATTTCAGAACATGTCAGACCAATACACAGAGAGGTATGAAGAACCTAACATGTAAGGCCAATTTAGGTTGTCTGAATCGACTTCTAAAGACACAAGGAAGTATTCACCATGGTTGTATCATAATAATATCAAACAAAAATGGCATACAAAATCAATGGCCATGCCCCATTCCTTTATCTCTAAATATTTTTGAAGACATCCTCAAGAGGTCATTAGAATAAGACAATAAGATAAATCAAAAGAAAAGATCAAAACAAATGAACAAAGTTTCCAAATCACTTTCCAAAGATGTTTTAGTTTAGAGATGTTATATGTTGATGATGCCCATTCAAGGAATGATATATCTGTTAAGGGTCATGCTAGGATGTTTATGGCTATGATGATGATGATTGATATGCAATTGATATTTAGGCATTATTTTATCTAATAGTGATCAAGTTTTCACGATTATTGCTTAAATGTTTTAATTTTTGATAGTTTCTATGTTTGCTTTGATTTATTTGTCAAAGGTTGAGGGCGACAATAATTTTACTATGCATGGATAGTTTTTTATGATGGGCAATGAAAAAGATGGTATTTTTGAGATTGTTTTGAATTTTTTTGTGCTTTTAAGATTATTTGAGGTTGTTTTTGGTGTTTCAAAGATATTTTGATTTTTTTGGTATTTTAAAGATATTTAAACCCAATGAAGAGGATCTAAGGGGACTGATCTAATGCCTCAAGGGATCATCGATGATGGAATTTATTATATAACTACATAGAGGCTTTGTAGTTCGATTATTGGACTAGGCTATTAGCTCATAATTGGATGGCTAATTGTTGGTAGTTGGTCAGTGCTCCCCTCGGGATTCATGACATGGACTAACTGCCTCCCGTGGATCTGTTAACTCTAGAGGTTGTATCGGGCATTAATAGGTTGATCTTTTGGTGCAACAACTGTCAGGCCAACACTCATAATTTTTTTGATGTTTTTGAAATTTTTGACATTTAACGAATGTATTTGGTTTATTAGGAATATATGGATTTTTTTTAAATTTTTGTAGGATATTTAGATGTTTTTAGATTTTTTTTGAAGTTATATGGATGTTTTTGAGTTTTTAAGGTTATACACGACTTTAGAGATGAAGAAGGATCCAATCCATCTACCATTTTCAAGAAGATTCCCCTAGTTAGGTATATGATTATATTTATTATTGATAAATTGGATGATGTGGATGGAGGATAGTGAGAGTGAGACAAGGTTAGACACTTACAAGTGATCAAGCCATGGTTGGACGCATGTTTATTATGGAACAAATGGATGAAAGCTTTGATAGATGATGAGGTGGAACTTATCTAATTGTGGTGCTTGTTTTCTAGGTTTTCACCATGGTACCTATCCTAGAAGCACCACAAAAGTGGTTTTCACTTAAAGGGTGGTTTATTTCTCTTTACTATTTTTGATATTTATTAATATTTTTTAATTTTTTTTAATTTTCACTAGGATATTTCAATAGGCTAGGTGTAGAACTTCTTGAGATGGCTACTATTGATAGGTTCCACCAAAGGTTCTCCTTCAGGGGTAGCCAACTGATATGTGCTAGAGCTGTAATTTTCCATGATCACAAAGTTTCGTAATCAATTTGGTTCAAATTTTCCTTTACCCTCTTGATTAAGCTGGATCTTTTGATTTTCCTTCAATACTAAGTTACCCACTTGGAAGTTTCTATTCTTAATTATTTTATTGTAGCTAGACTTGAGATAGTTTTGATATTCTTGAAGATTTTTGAGAGCACTCAAATGTCTTTCATCTAACAACTCAAGATCTTGTAATCTAGATACTCAATATTCTTCATTGTCAACTAGATTCTACAAAGATACCCTTAAGGAAGGAATTTTGACCTCTATAGGAAAGATAGCTTCAATTTCGTAAAATAGGGAAAAGGGGGTAGCATGAGTGGGTGTGTGGATGTTTTTTTGATAGGCCCAAAAATATGGATTTGGTTGGAGGTGCCAATCACGACTAACATCATTAATTGTCTTCTTGAGGACTTTAAGGATAGTTTTATTCAATGCTTCCACTTGATTATTTCCCCAAAGGTAATATGGGGTAGAAAAGAAGTGTTGAATGTGGCTATTAGAGAAAAGATCACATATGTCTTAGTTTTTAGATGGAGTTCCATTGTCAGTTACAATGGTTTGAGGTATACCATAGTGACAAACTAAATAGTTTAGGATGAACTTAGCTATTTTCTTGCTTGTAATATAGGTTAAGGGTATGACTTCTATCCAATTTTTGAATTACTTTATGGTGGTGAAACAAAGAAAAATAGGGTGCTCCTAGGGTTTCCCAAAGTGAAAAGGTGGATACAAAGAGGGGAAAGGGGTCCTACTTCTCTAATTTCATTAGGAAATGAGACCCCACAAAGTATTGACTAACTTGGATTTGGAAGATTGAGCATAAAACTAAAGGGACCAACAAATTTTATGGAAAATATAGAAGGAATAAATGTTGTGCACCTGTCACAAAATTATATTTCTACAACCCTAACAAGGAATCATTCACCCAAGGGTGAATGGGTCCTAGTGAAATTTTCTAGAAAATTATGGATCTAAGATTTAATTTTGAAACCTTCACTTCTTTCCTATAACTCTGAACCTTCGCTCCCAAATCCAAATCTATGTAAAATATACAAAACAAGATTTTTGTTTGTTGGTGGATAGGGGTTTTCTTCAGTCAAACCCCAAGTTTGGTAATTAAACCTTGATGAAAAATATATATTTGAAACATAAAATATGTGTGCAATCCCTAACCTCTAGTGTGTCTAATATTAAGGAAACTCAAGATGCAAAGGAACCCTATTCAAGTATGTTAGAAAAATATCCTTGAAATGAACATGAACAATGATGAAGACCTTCTTTGGGAGATCTCAAATCACCCTAATATGTCACAAAACTGAATATACCTTCCTTTAGGAAGAAAGTAGAATTATAATAGAAGATGGAACTACTTAAGAAACAAGTCAGTAGGCTTGGTTGAATGTCTTAGTGCATCTCCCAAAACCTAGAATCGATCATGATCCTATATAGGAATCTATCATCACTCCTTTGGAAATGTTTGATCTTGACATAAAAATGAGCTTGAAGACCTACATCGTTGTTCCAAGACTTCACTTTTGAATTCTTGATTAACTTCTCCTTGCTCTTGAATATGAATACTTGATCTGATGTGAATTTCTCTTCCTTGTCTAGTGAAAAATGAATGTGAAACTTAGTTTTATAGGTTTCCTTTCTAATTTTCCAATTATTAGATTTGAAAGTTGACACTTAAAATTTAAATTTGAGACCTTGAAATGCCACCAAAAACATATTTAAAGTTGAGTTTAAGTCACATAATGAGGACCCATTTTCCCATGGGTGAATGGTCTTGAGCTAAAACTTTAGGACTCCATATATGTCAAGGCATTAGTTTAATCAATATCATTTATTCAATGCGGGTTATTGTGTCTAAAAATAAATAAAAAAGGCTTTGGGATGTATAATAAAGGGTACTAGGGTCCCAAAAATGAGGTTTAAAAATGCATAAATGCAAGGTCACTAAAATAGGTCCAAATAAGTGTGAAATTGTACTTTCTCCTAGAAAGAGGTACAATTTTCTACACTACATTTATCCCCCACTTTAGTGGCCATATGATACTATGTGCATATTCAATCTAAAGGAATTCTAGAAATAAAATTTATAAAAATTGATACTCATATGGATTCATTAGGGAGAATGAAGCCCCCAAATTTAGTCATCTGCAAAACCACAATGTTAGGAACCACATCCTACAACACAAATTTGCTAGTCGTTGAAAATTCCTCTTATCAAAATTCTATAGAGAATCAAATTCAAGGGTAGATGAATGCCCCCTAATTCTACTTTCTTTATGGAGGTGGAATTAGGGTAGCCATGAAACCACATTGAATTGCTTAAGTCTTATCATAGGGTATTTCAAGTATAATACCACATAGTGATAGACATTGGATTAGATCTGGGACAAAATTATGAATCCAACGCAATAAATGATGTAAAAAATAAAACTTTCTCTAGCCCCCAATATGTTGATTTGAATGAAATATACCTAAAGTAAAATATGCATCTTTTTAATGAAATTAGATATATATGAATGAAAATGACACTTTTACCTATCATTTTGACATTTACCTCTTTGTAATTTACCTTGGTGTAGAGTGAGTCAAGATGCCAAGTAGACAAAGCTATAGGCCTCCTAGAATTGACATTCTCCACTATGAGGTGGCATGAGGTGCGATTTGACAATATGGTAAGTGGATTCTTCTATGATTTATCTTCGTTTTCATGCATTTATAGTAATATTTTATGCAATTTGTAGAATTTTAGGACCTTGGAAAAGAAATTCACAAAGCGTCCTCCTTTTTCGCAAAACATCCATCTTGGTTGCAAAGTGTCCCACCTTCACAAAAAGTGTCCAAAAATGGCTAAAGTGTTCAAGACCCCCATCCAAAAATGGCCCATATGTCCAAGTTGGTCATAAAGTGTCCTAGAGAAACTTTAGTGTACTTTGTAATTATTTAATGAATATATTTAGAATTTACTTTGTTTATTTTATTATTTAGATCCCTCTTCGAGCCCAGTAGCATCTTAGAAGAAAACAATTTTGTTTCCTTCAAGAACTTGTCACATGAATGTTAGAGGAGATTAGTATTCTACATTATACAAGACTATATTGGGTATATTCCATGCCACCGATGAGATATGATGACACCATGTTGCTAGCCCTGGTAGAGAGATTGGATGCTGATACATGTACCTTTCATCTTCCTATCGAGGAGATGAATGTCATCTTAGAGGACATACATCAAATCCTATAGTTACCCATTTGGGGCGAGGTTGTGCACTCAGTTGATGAGAGGACATATGAGGAGATGCGCGATGATATCCTATATTTTCTAAGGTACCCCAGTCGAGAGTTGATTTTCGAATGTCGCATTGAGCTCAGATGGCTACTACACGAATAGATGCCACTACTCTTGTGCATTATGATTATTACTACAACACTCACACTAGTTCCTGACGGATGAGGGGCTCACTTAGATGGAGGACTAGTTCACATTATTCAACACATGGAGCAACATAGGACCGTTTATGCTTGGGGTCACAATATAGTAACATATTTGTATTATGATCTAGGGAGATTTTTTTACCAAGAGCTGTATAGTTTAGTGCATTATATGTTAAGAAAATCTATCTCAACCTTGCAATTACATAAGGTATTGTTCAACCGATGACAACGGGGGTGTGTGGGGGTATCCCCCCCGAGAGGGGTCTAGGGGGGTCATCCCCCTAGCTGGGGTCCAAGGGAAGGTCACCTTGGTGGGGGCTCAAGGGTAGCACCCCTAAAAGTATTTATATTTTATAATTATAAATTTAGACTATTCATCATTATGTCTCATATCCGATGGCTAATATTTTATTAGCTTGACTTTCCCTAGAAGACAACCTTATTTATGAGGGAATTGTATTATGACCATGGATTTTGATGTATTCTAAGAGTCTGATAGTGGCTGTGTTGCCTCTGGATCTCTAAGTGGTGATACTCATGTGAGAAGCTTTCTCTACAAGTATATTGTAATATTTATGATTTTTTAATAATATATTGGGTGGCGTTTGGAGTGTGGTGTTTTTCTCCCAAAAGGGTTTTCCCTGTGTAAATAATTGTGTTGTGGTATGTATGATATTTTTATTTACGTTTTTGTAACTATTAAAGATTTATAAAAAAAATTCATTTTTTTCTCCTCTCAAGATTAGTGTAAGAAGTTCCACTACCTTAGCTTCCTTACAAGTGGTATCAGAGCCTGATCACCTTTGGTTTCAGTTGTGGGTTGTTGGGTTTTTTGAACTAATCCAAATTTGAGTGGGAGCTTGTGCAAAGACACTTTGTGATCTTGTTGTATGAATTTTTAGATGGAAATTTTCATTGGGGAGAATAGAGGTGGATAAATTTTCTAGAAATAATTTTGAAATGTGGGAGATGAAGATGGAGCATTTGTTGATAGATCAAAATCTATGGGATGTTGATAAGAATGTTTCAAGGCCTACAGATCCTACTCAAGCTACTCAATATGATGTTATGGACCATAAAGCCAAGGGTCTAATCAGATTGTGCTTGGAAGAGTCTATTTTAATGAATGTCCATGAAGAGACCTTTGCACAAAAACTATGGAAGAAGCTTGGTTAGATGTATCAAACCAAATCTTTAGTGAACAAGATTTTATTGAGGAAGAAATTGTATTCCTTGAGAATGGAAGAGGGTGGATGAATTATAGACCACTTGGATGCATTCAATATTTTGGTGGCTTAGTTGGTGTCAAAATGGATGAGGAAGAGAAATATCAGATCCTTCTTTGTTCTTTGTTTGATTCATGGGATTCTCTTGTTATGGCTATTGGTAGTACTTATGTTATATTGAAGACTAAAGATGTGGTGGGTTTATTGCTTTCTGAAGAGATGAGGAGGAAGGTATCCATCAGTGCCAAGGAGGCCCCGAATGTTCATGGAAGACCTAAGGAAAAAGGCAAGAAGAATGAGAAGCATGAAAAATATAAGTCCAAGGGGAGATCTAAATCTCTTGGAATGTCTAATGTTATTTGTTGGAACTGTGGTAAGCCTGGACATGTTCATAAGGACCGTAAAGAAGAAAAGAAGAAGAAAAAGAAGAAATTTGATTTTGATTCTGAGTCTGAGAAGGAAGATGGTGACACATTCATTGTAACTTTGGTAACTTGTGCAGGTAATCATGCATGGTTAATTGACTTAGGTGCATTTTTCAATAGAGATTGGTATTTTGAATATGAAGAATTTGATGGAGTGATGCAATCGAAGGTAGGAGGGTCCAGTGAGTGATTACACCACCTTGTAGCCTAAACAACTAACACTTAGATCTTATATGTATGCAATGGAAGCCAACATATAATCAACATCAAAATATAATAAATATGAAAGAACACATGACACAAGAATTATCCTAGGAAAACCATCAAAGGGAAAAAACCAGTCTTCAAAGTTTACTCATTATATTATGATCTCAAAATACATTTCATATGCCACTCAGGCTTTATAGGTTCTAGGCTACATGCCAAGAGTTACAAACACTTCATACAATAACATTATCTATTGATTCTTCCTCCTACTTCTCCAACTCTTTGATCTCTGACCCTTCTAGATCAAAACACCTCATCACCATGCTTCATACTTCACACTATTGATCTTGATCCTCTTCTTGATACACTCTTCTTCTTTGCTCCCAGCTACTAGAAATAATCTTCCTTCCCTTATTTATATCCTCTGCAAGTCTTTATAACATTATCAAGTCGACCTCATTACAACGGTTAGTAAAATAACATGTAGACCCAAATATGTCAGCCTCAAACATAAGGCAATTATCAATGCGAATCGACCAATGTCGAAAAAAACATAGTAGGGACCCAAAACAATATGTCTCAAAAATGAAAAACCTTAAACAATTAGCCTTGAAGATCCACAACATGCTACAATCACCCTTTCAACCAAGAACATGAAAACATGAACTCCCAAAAGAAAATCACCAATCATGAGCACAAAAATCAATGTGAACCAACAACACAGATATATCATGATCTAGAAATTTCCATGAATCACCACTGAAACATCCACAATAACTCTGATTACTAAAATCACATCATCTCCTTTTAGGAACACCAACTAAAGCAACCGAACAACTTCCAGAACACATATACTCACAACTTGATCGAATATTCATGTGAACATCTAAAACTTTTGGTGGATAAACTAGATATGCTTGAAAACAAACCCTTTAATATATGACTTCTCTTCCTCAATATATTGAGCTATCCATCATAATAAACTTCACTTGCATCACCGACAACCTCTGTAACTGAATGTTCTTTGAATCTTCTGGATGCCCCTGCATCAAACTCTCGGGGTTATTTGAAAAGTGAGCCTCTTCACTTTGGGATAATTTATGTCAAAATCAATGTTGTCTCTTTGAATTGGTTGAATGATATGTTCACAAGTACTTTCAATTTCCTCATGGTTGGTGTCCTGTTCATGTCCACCTAGCAAAACTGCCTCAAGTGTCATTTGGATTTGGTGATCTACTAGGAAGCCTTGCACTACCTCAATGATCGGTGATTTGAGCAAGACTTCTCTGCAAGTTGCCTCAAGATCAATGTATGCTTCAATCAATTAAATTTAATAGGTACTTGCAACTGCTTCAAGGTCAGTGGTCTATTCATGTCCACCCTACAAAACTACCTCAAGTGTAATTTGGATTCGACAATCTACTTGCAAGCCTTGCATTGCCTCACTAATCGGTAGTCTGAGCAATGCCACCCTGCAAGTTGCCTTAGGATCATTGTATGCTTCAATCAATTAAAAGCTAGCACATACTTGCATCCTCCAAAATAATCATATGACTTCCTTAACCCATCAATACCATTTCTAAATTTCCTCTACAACACTTTATGATCTCTACACACCTTAAAATATTATATTTTCTTCTCTGCATATACTATTCCTATACCATTCCTTATAAAATTTATCCTCTGGTAGAATATCCTATCACTTCCTCTTTCTCTGCAAAGTAGGTTCCCCTTTCCGGTTATGCTTCACATCAATTCACTACTTTCACAATTCTCCTTAAGATCATTGCTTCTTCTTCTAGATCTACTATCCAACCTGATTCCTCCAAAGGCTCCACTTCCTTTGGATAAACTAATTTTGTATCAACAAGTTCTTATTCAGCTGCACAAACTATCTATGCATCCTTTACTGCTTTTGTTTCATTAGCTCCTATAATATTAGGTTCTTGATGACATTTAGTGCTTGATTCTTTCTTCCTCCAAATTTGAAAATAGGTTGCTTCTCTAGAAAATCCTCTTTTACTCCTTTGGTACCCTTCATTGTGATAAGTATTATGACTCCGATCACTTCTCCCTCTATATTTTGAATAATTTTCCTCAATCCTCTTTGCATAGGTTCTTCTTTCTTTGCATCGAGATCCTTCCTTTCCTTCAACACATGAATTCTTCAATCTATAAAACTTTTTGAACTTATGAGCAACATACTTCCATTTTGATCCATCAATCCGTCCATAATTCAGTTGTATACAATATGTCCTAGGCTTTCTCCCTCTCATTTTATTCCAACATATCTTCTAAGAATGATTCCTTAATACACATAAATTACAAGGATATAGATCCCAACACAATTCCTTTTCATTTCCATGCCTATTACAATGTGAATAATGCATAATTTTTCTTCCCTAATTTGAATTGTTTGAATTTGCAACAACATCCTTACCTCTATCATATCCAAGACCTTCACTTCTTGCTCTCCTTGTTGGTACAATAGGTTTTTTCATTCCTTGTCGATTCTTTCCCAATCCTTTTCCTATGTATCCCATTTTCTAAATGATTTTGAAACCAATACCACCTCCAACAATTATAGGCTTAGTATCACTTTCATATTCAATCCCACTTTCTAAAGAAGTTTCTGCAACATCACACAAATCATCAATATCACAAGAAACATCACACACTTCAGCTTTAGATCTCAATCTTTCATTTTCCTTCTCTAACCAGTTAGCATGTTCCTTCAACTCGGATATTTCCTTCTTCTGCAAACTATTCTCCTTGTTCAACTCTTTCAAACTTTCATCTAGATCTTTGCTCTTCTTGTCCAACTTCTTAAACAACTTGAATCCTTTTTCCATTTCCTTTTCAATATCATCAAAATTATCTAGCTCTTCTTCCAGTTCTTCATTTCTTCATCTTTCAATTTTCAGTTCTTCTTCAAGAGCATCACACTTGTCCTTTCCTAGTTGTTTCATTCTCTCCATCAATTCTGAGCTACACTTCCTAAGTTTGCACAATTCTTCCTCCAAAGTATACCTTTAACATATCAGGTTTTCTTTTTCCTTCTTTGTCCTTTCCCAAATCTTCCCCATCTTGCAATAAATTCACAACCAATTCTGATAAACCAACTCTTCAACCTGCTCTGCAACTAGCTCTAAAATAGATTTGCAACCAACCAACATATTCACAACCAACTCTTCAACCTGCTTTGCAACCAACTTTGATACCAATTGATGTAGTCCAAGGTAGGATGGTCTAGTGAGGGACTATCCCACCTCATAGCCTAAACAACTAGCACTCAAATCTTATAGGTATGCAATGGAAGCCAACACATAATCAACACAAAGATAATAAATATGCAAGAATGACATAAGAATTATCTTGGGAAAACACTCAAAGGAAAAAACCCAGCCTTCAAAGTTTACTCCTCATTATATTATGATCTCAAAACACATTGCATATGCCACTCAGGATTTATAGATGCTAGGCCACAACCCAAGAATTATAAACACTTCATACAATAATATTCTCCATGGATTCTTCCTCCTACTTCTCCAACTCTCTGATCTCTGACCCTTTCAGATCAAAAAACCTCATCACCATGCTTCATACTTCACACTATTGATCTTGAGCCTCATCTTGATACACTCTTCTTCTCTTCTCCCAGCTACTAGAAACAATCTTCCTCCCCATGTCTTCATAAAATTATCAAGTCAGCCTCATTACAATGGTTAGTGAAATAACGTGTAGACCCAAATACGTCGGCCTCAAACATAAGGCAATTATGAATGTGAATCGACCAATATTGGCCAAAACATAGTAGGGACCCAAAAAAACACATCTCAAACACGAAAAACCTTAAAGAATTGGCCTCGAAGATCTAAAAAATGCTACAATCACCTTGTCGGCCAAGAACATGAAAACATGAACTCCTAGAAGAAAATCACCAATCGCAAGCACAACAATCAATATGAACCAAAAACACATATAGATGATGATCTAGAAACATCCACAAAAAGTCAGATTACTAGAATCACATCATCTCTTTTTAGGAACACCAACTAAAGAAACCAAACAAATTCTAGAACACAGATACTCATAAATTGATTGAATATTCATGCAAACCTCTGAAAATTCTGATGGATATAATAGATATACTTGACAACAAAACCTTTAATCTACAACTTCTCAACCTCAATATATTGAGCTAGCCATCATACTGAACTTCACTTGCATCACTGACAACCTCTATAACTAAATGTTCTTTGAATATTTTGGATGCCCCTACATCATGGAGGTAAGGTGTCCTTGGGCAATGATTCTCATTTAGAAATTTTTGGCTATGGTAAAGTTAAAATCAGGTTTCCTGATGGTAGAATAAAAAGGATTAATGTTGTCTTTCATATCCTTGGTTTAGCATGAAATTTGGTATTTGTTAGAAAACTAATAGATGTAGGTGTGTATGTAGTATTTTCTTATGTAGGATGCAATATGGTCAGAGGTGCTATGGTGACTACTAGAGGTGTCAGATATGGAACATTGTATAAGCTTGATGCATGCACTATTGAGTGCAATATTACTTCTGTGAAAAGAAAGTTTGTGGAAGAAGTTAGGGTTTCACTTTCAATAGATGGTCATGGCTTTTGGGTACCTAAGGGTTCTCTTTCTTCTGAATAAAAGTTACCTATAGAGAAAACTATGTTATGGAATCAAGGACTTTGCCACATTGTAGAAATGGGTCTAAGGACCTTGAAAAATAAAAACCTTGTTGAAGGTTTGTCTAATTGTAATCTTGAATCTGATTTTTGTGAGCATTGTATTTATGGAAAAAAATAGCATTTAGTTTTACTCAAGCTCTCATAAATCTTGTGGTGTATTGGATCTTATTCATTTTGATGTGTTTGGTCTTGTAGATGTTCCTTCAATTGGTAAATCCACTTATTATGTTTCATTTATTGATGATTATAGTATAAGGACATGGGTATACTTTATAAAAAGTAAATCTAAAGTTTATAGTAAATTTAAAGAATTTAAAGCAATGGTTGAGTTGCAAATTGGAAAGAAAATAAAATGTTTAAGGACTGATAATGGTAGTGAATTTTGATCTAATGATTTTGATAGATTCTATAAATATTGCAGTACTCATAAATATAAGACAAATTTTTATTCTCCACAACAGAATGGAGTTGCAGAAAGAATGAATAGGACATTGATGGAGAAGGTTAGGAGTATGTTGAGTGGTGTTGGTCTAGAACAAAGGTTTTGGGTTGAAGTAGTTGCCACTACTTGTTACCTGATTAACAGGTTTCCTACATCATCTCTTGTTGATAATAAACCTATAGAGGCATGGTTAGGTTGCAAGCCTTCATTAAGACATCTTAGAGTTTTTGGTTGTGAGGCATATGCACATGTGCCAAAGGAGAAGTGATCAAAGTTGGAGAAAAATATTGTGGAATGTATCTTCATCAGATACACTTATAGTGTGAAAGGATACAAGCTTTGGGATCCTATTGCAAAGAAAGTAATACATAGTAGAAGTGATATTTTTTCAGAAACTAAGCCTTGTTCTATTAAATTGCAACGAAAACAAAGTAAACAAGAAGATGTGATTCAATTTCCTTCTACACCTGAGAAAGTTGAATCAAGGCCCATGGATAGACAAGAAGTTGAGGAGAGCTCATCTAACTCTATATCTTTAGAAGAGGAGGAAGAACCTCAAACTCAACTTGTTCATAGGTCTACAAGGCACAAAAATCAACTTGAAAGGTATTCACTTGATGATTGGAGATGTATTTTTGCTATGGATGAAGCAATGAAAGATTTGAAAAATAATGATACATGGGATCTTCTACAATTTCTTGAAGGATGAAAACCTATTGGTTGCAATTGGGTGTTCAAGAAAAAGACTGGTTCACATGGAAGTATTGAGTAATACAAAGAAATTTTGGTTGCAAAAGGTAACTCCCATGTTGAGGGTGTTGATAATGGTGAGATATTTTCTCCTGTTAAAAAAATGACATCCATTAGATTTTTTCTTTCTATTGTTGTTGCTTATGATTTAGAGGTTGAGAAAATGGATGTGAAAACTGATTTCCTTCATGGTGACTTGGAGGAGGATATTTATATGACACAACCAGAAAACTATGTGGTGAAAGGTAAAAGTAAATTGGTTTGCAAATTGAAGAAATATTTGTATGGTTTAAAAAAAGAGTCCTAGGATGTGGTACCAAAAATTTGATACATATGTGTTGAATTTTGGATTTGATAATTCTAAATTAGATCATTTTGTTATTATAAAACTGATGGTGATTTTTTCCTATTTATTGCATTGTATGTTGATGATATGTTATTCATTGGTAAAGGGAAAGGTATTATTTTAGAACTGAAATATCAACTTGTTGCTAAGTTTGAAATGAAAGATCTTGGCTAAGCTAAACACATTCTTGGGATGGAAATTAGAAGAGATAGAGTGAACAAAAAGCTATGGCTTGGCCAAAGTATGTATTTGAATTCAATTTTACAGAGGTTTGATATGCAAGATTGTGTAGACCATTATATGTTCTTGTTTTAGCTGGAAAAAAGTTATCTATTTTAGATTATCCAACATCCCGATCAGAGATGGAAGACATGAGTATAGTTCCTTACCAAAGTGCAGTTGGAAGTTTGATGTATTCTATGGTTTGTACTAGACCATACATTTCCCAAGCAGTGGGATTTCTTTCCAAATATATGTCTAATCCTGGTAGAGTTCATTGGGATGCAGTTAAAGAGTATTTACATATTTGTGTGGCACCTCAGATTATTCCTTATGTTATCATAGTAATATGACTAAAGACAAGATTTCCCTTGATATTCATGGTTATGTGGATTCAGACTGAATAGGTGATGTTGATAGTAGAAGATCCACTAGTGCTTATGTGTTTACTTTATTTGGTGGTGCAATTAGTTGGATGAGTAAGAGATAGGTTGTGGTTGCTTTTTCAACTACTGAATTATGGTACATGGTAGCTACTTATGCTTCTAAAGAATCCATTTGGACTAAGAGACTATGTTCATATATTGGAATAAAACAAGGTGCGGTGACAATTTATTATGACAACCAAAGTGTGATATGTCTATCTAGGAACCTGAAATTTCATGCTAGGATGAAGCACAATGATGTAAAGTATCATTTTGGTAGGTATATGGTCAAAGATGACAGGGTGAAGCTGGTTAAAGTAGAGAATTTGATGAGTTTTTCTGATTCTTTAACTGAGCCTATGAGCACAAAGAAGTTCAAATGGTGTTCAGAGACTATGGGACTTTTGACCCCTAGAAATTAATAGAATGATGATGAATCCCTTCGATTGTCCTTTCAAGGTGTTAAAAAGTGGGAGATTTGTTGACAAAATGTGTCTCAACCTTGTAATTACATAAGGTATTGTTTAGCTGACGATGATGGGGGGTGTCATGTGGGGGGATCATCCCCCTACTGGGGTCCAGGGAAATGAGCCCTAGTGGGGGCTCGGGGGTAGCACCCCCAAAAGGAATATTTAATTATTGTAAATATGGATTGTTCATCTTTATGTCTCATATTCGACAATTGTTATTTTATTAGCTTGACTTTCCCTAGAAGGAAACCCTATTTTGTGAGGGCATTGTATTACGGTTGTGTATTGTGATGTATTCTAATATTTTGATAGTGGTTATGTTTCCTCTGGATCTCTGAGTGGTGATACTCCTATGAGAAGCTTGATCTATAAGTATATTGTAATCTTTGTGATTTTTGAATAATATTTTGGGTAACTTTGGGAGTGTGGCATTTTTCTCTAGAAAGGGTTTTCCCCATGTAAATCATTGTGTTGTGGCATGCATGATATTTGTGTTTAATTTTCTGTAACTGTTAAAGATTTGTAAAATTTTTAAATTTTTTCTCCTCTCAAGATTAGTGTAGGAAGTTGTTCTACTACCTTAGCTTCCTTACACTATACACTCTTATAGGTTTTGTGTTTTGAGCATATCACATGCACTAGGCCCACAAGATATCCTACCATAGTGGCCATGGGCTACCCATGAGCCTACAATTATTCATTGAGGTAGGCATGGAAGGAGGGTGATTTTCTACATTGGCATGCTAGATTCGATTGATTGGATGAGGCTGATATTTCATGGATACCATATCTCAGAATACCATAGTGGGAAGACTAGAGACATGAGCTAATCAGACTATAGCAAGATTTATTGTTTATTGGGATGATATGACTATATAGTGAGACCTTTCTATTATGATCGTGTTATGCACCAGTTTGGATAGGTACAGGTTCCACCAAGGGCTCGACCCAGGTTCTTATGGTCAGCGCAAAGTGCCCCTAGACCTGGAGACACTCATCATCTTACCATTAAGGATGTTTATATTAGTGACTCAAAGGATGAGGACCATGACATGACCCTAGCCTTTGATGTTGATGATGTATGCACTGCACGAGCCTACAACTAGTGGTGGGTTGGAGCACAACCATCCCATGTATTTCCTAGAAGTTGCCATGTGGGCCATGCAAGACCTCTTCGAGGGAACATTTATGATAGGGACAATGAGGAGGTCGATGGGGATACAAATGATGATGACACAATACCAGATATATTTCTTGATGAGGAGGAGGATGATACCCAGTTGCTGATGATGATATTGATGAGATAGATGAGGCCCCAACTACCCCCGAGAGGAGAGATTCACCTCCTACATAGTCAATAGAGCATGTGTAGAATTCAAGATATAGATCCGAACTCATAAGCATGGGGAGGCTAGTAGTGGTAGGTTGTCCACACTTCCTACATAGGAGGGGACCTTTGTTACATAGTTATACCCTGATTTCCAGACTAGAGATCCAGGTCATGATGTGATATTTATGCTTTCACTACGCTTTTACCTTTATGTATGTCATAAATATATATGTCATGATGTTTATTGATATATTTTATAATTTCCATCTTGCAAGGTTCGCATGAGAGTGGCGCAAGGTCTACCAGTGAGTTA
Organism: Sequoiadendron giganteum; assembly: GCA_007115665.2. Classification (NCBI taxonomy): domain Eukaryota; kingdom Viridiplantae; phylum Streptophyta; class Pinopsida; order Cupressales; family Cupressaceae; genus Sequoiadendron; species Sequoiadendron giganteum. Next base: position 257,187,760 of record CM021105.1, read on the forward strand.
CCATAGATATGGTGCCTTCATTGTACCTAGATGATGATATACCCTCAAAATACATGCCCCCACCTTATGTGGGGCAACACATAGATCTATTCGAGCTAGTGGTAAGATAGCAAGAAGAGTACGAGAGTGCCACTAGACATTTTGATCGAGCTCTAGCAGAGCCTTCAACACTACATATGATGAGCTTTGAGAATATCAAGCTTTGACTGATGGTAGGATGGAGACCGCCCTACAAGCAGACATCGAGGCTATAGGTGGATCTTACTAGGGTGTAGGTAGATAAAGACTACATTTATCGAGAGTGCATTAAGGCACTTATACGAGAAGCTATGATGATTGGAGAGGTGTGGGGCCTATGAGTGTCCATGAGTAGATCATGATGACATTCCATTGTACCTCGATGGGCACCATCACCAAGCCCCGAGGGGTCTAGCAGTCATAGGCCCTACTAGCATTATATTTCTGATTATGTGTACTTGAACTCTTTATGCATAATATATGAGCAATTATTTTTTGTTTTTATGAGCTTATGTTGAATTAGATTTCGATGTGATTTATTAAATAATCCTTAGAATATTTAATAAATGTCTCCATGATCTAATGTTTATGTGATCTAAGTGAAACATTTTAGTTTACATTAGATAATACATTATTATTGAATCTTTTATGTTAAATTAAATGCACTCGTGATCTACTTTCTATAAGGCAAAATGCATATATAAGGATCTAATATAAGACAACACACAAAATGAATTTTGAATAGTATGAAAACTAAAGTAAAAATTCAAACCAATTGAACAATTACTCTATAATCTAAGACACACAAAGATCTATCTATCAAAGAAAGAAGCAATGTGAGATAAAATAGAACACTATCTACTTAATCTAACAACACTACTTTAATAAACATACTATTGAAATAAAATGTTAGGTATAGTACTAATGCAAATGCATGAAATTGATATGTTCCTTGAGAGGTTTACCATCCATTTATGTTAATGTGTATGCTCCAAACCCATAAATTTCATCAATTATATAAGGTCCTAACCAATTAGGGCTGAATTTTACTTTTTCATTTGGAAGGGCATGGACATTACATCGATTCTCATATAGCACCAAGTCACCTTTATTAAATGCACAAGGAATGACATGATCATTATAACTATGTCACATTCATTTAGAATAAGCTTGGAGATGCTTGAGAGCATTAATGTGTTGTTCATCAAGCATTTCAAGCTGATGAAATTTTTGCTCTTTATAAGTAGTATCATCGATAAGCCCCCTAAGAGCAATTCACAATGAAGGAATTTCTAATTCTAAGGGTATTATTGCTTTGACACCATAAAAAAGGTTGTAGGGAGTGTTTCCTATAGATGTTATAATACTTGTACGATAATCCCACGGTGCATAAACTAAGTGTGCCGATTTTTATTATGCTTATAATTTTCTTTAAGATTTTCTCAAGAGTTTTGTTAGTTTATTATGCTTGACCATTTGATTGAGGGTAATATGGTGTAGAAAAGTGATGTTGAATATGAAATTTTTCCATGAATTTCTTCACATCATTGTTCTTAAATGGAGTTCCATTATCTGAAAATAATGCAAAAGGAAGACCAAAAGAGGGCAATGATGTGTTCCAATATGAAACAACATATTGCATCAGTTGTCGTGGAGTGAAGAGGGATAGCTTCTACCTATTTTGTGAAATAATTTTTCATGGTAATTATAAATGTATTTCCATTAGAAGAGGGAGGTGATATTTTTGCAATTTTATCCAAACCCAAACCGAGAATGGCCAAATAGGAACTTGGGTACGAAGCTCAAAAGTGGGAGCTTGAATCAAATTGTTATGTTCTTGAAATGTATGACATTTCTTAACATGAGAAAAAAAATATTGTTCATGTATCTCCAATAATATCCTATACATATTAATATTTGAACTAACGATATTCCTCCAAAATGTCCTCCACAAGAACTTGCATGAGCTTCTCCAAGTGCTATAGGGATTTCAAATTGTTTAAGACATCTGAGCAAGAGACCATCCCACGATCATCTATATAGAACATCCACTAGAATTATGTATTTAGATATGAGTTTTCAAAGATGAGCTCGAGTGTTCTTATTTGTAGGCTAAGGAAAGGTACTATGTTTTAAGTAATTGAATATCATTGTATACCATTTTCTAGAGTATTCAACATCAATTACTAACACTTCTTTAACTTTATCATCTATCGATGGTTTTAAGATTGTTTGGATTGTAAAAGTGAAATCAACAAAAGGATCTTCAGGGGATATAAGGGAAGAAACACTTTCCATTTTATCTACATGTCAATTATCCTTTCATGGTATATTGTCAATGGTTTATGATTCAAATTTATCTAATAATGTCAATATTGAATGATTTTACCATGTTTTTCTTGATATGAACCATTTATTTGTTTAATGAGTAATTGAGAATCATCGAATATAGAAATGTGTTGAACACCTAAGGCTAATGCTACATGTATACCAACGAGTAAAGCTTCATACTCTGTAGTGTTATTTTTAGTTAAGAAGTTTAGATGATAAGATAAGGGAATAGGATTTATTGAAGGAGGAATTATTATAACCCTAGCTCTAGAGCTAGTTTGACACTTAGAACCATCAAAATACAATTCCCATGTTTCTTTTTCTATTCTTTTTTCAATAGTCAACACACTTTCATTAGGTAATGAGTCCATGTTAGGTAACACTAAGGGAGAAGGAGCATCAACTAAACGTTTGTTTAAGGATTGTCCTTTAATTTCCTTTTGGGAGAAAAATTTAAGATCAAACTCAGTTAACATTACCCATTTAGCTAAACATCCCAATAAATTAGTTTTAGCAAAAAGATGTTTTAAAGGATAAAAATTTGTCATCACATGAATTTATGAATTTAGTATGTAATGTCTCAATTTACTAGTAGAAAATACAAGACCCAAACATTTTTTTTATATCGTTTTATATTGTGTTTCATAATCAATCAATTTTTGGCTAATGTAATAAAAAAATGTTCCTTACTATTATCATCTTGTTGAGCCAACAATGTTTCTAGAGCATGTGTTGATGCTACTGTATAAAGGATAAATTGTCTTTCTTGCATAGCGGGTTGTAAAATAGGTATAGTGAGATAATATTTTAAACTTTTAAAGGCCTATTTACAATCCTCATTCCACTTAAACTCAACTTCTTTTTTAAGGATTTTTGTAAAGGGTAATGTTTGATCTGCTAAGGATGCTACAAAGTGACGAATAGTTTGAATTCTCACTTGTAGGGTACACAAATAAGAAATTTTTATAGGAGGTGGCATGTCAATGATAGAATCAATTTTCTTCATTTCCACCTCAATGCCTCTGTGAGATACTATAAAACCTAAAAAAAATCCACTATCCACACCAAAGACACCTTTTTCAGATTCAATCTCATGTTAAACTTTCACATTATTTCAGTGATTTTTTGAAGGATGGTAACATTGTCTTGTCAAGTTAAATATTTTGCTAGAATATCATCAACATAATCTTCCAAAATCTTGTGTATGTAATCATGGTTCATATCAATGTCATAGCTCTTTGATATGTTGTGCCTGCGTTCTTTAATCTAAAAGGCATAACCACCCAACAAAATGTTCCCCAAGCTGTAGTGAATGCTGTCTTGTATTGATCTTGAGGGTTAATAAAAATCTGATTATATCCCGAGAATCCATCCACGAATGACAACAAAGCATATCCTGCAATTGAATCTACTATCAAGTCAATATTAGGAAGAGGGAAGTCATCTTTTAAAGATGCTTTATTAAGATCACAAAAATCCATACACATCCTAATACGATTATTAGGTTTGGTGATTGTGACAATGTTTGAGATCCATGGAGAATAGTCAATAGGTCACATAAAACTAGCTTCAAGGAGTTTTTAAATGTAATATTTAACCAATAAATCTATCTTAGGATTTTTCTTTCATATCTTCTATCTTACTGGTTTAGTGTCTTGTTCAAGGACTATGTTGTGTGTTACTATCTTAGCATCAATACCTAACATGTCCGAATAAGTCCAGGAAAAGAGTTCATGAAATTCATGTAATAAGGTTGCATGATCTTCTTGTTCATCCTCATCAAGAAACTTTCATTTTTGAATCACCTTTTCTTCATGGGATGTTTCCGTTGGTATGTTGATTGCATCTCCCATAGGAAGTGCATTTTGTTGAAATTTTTTAGAATTATGTTCTTCTTTATTATCATCAATATCATTGATTTATTTTTCTTCATCCACTTGTTTAGCACTAACCATAGCAAAAGTGACTCTTTATTTCTTAGGGGGAGTAAATTAATTGTCATAAAATCTTAACATTTCCTTCAAAGCTTTATCATCTTCAAAGTATTCCAATGATTCTAATGGAACCCTCAAAAGAATTTTTTATGTTTCACTAATTCAAATTGCATTTTCCTTGGAATTATCTTGGCCTATTAGGGTTTAGGGTCTTGTGGGAGTTGTTCTACTTTGAATATCTTCTTCTTTATCTCAACCTATGGTCTTGTGGTCTATTCTTTTGTTGACCTCCTATAACTTGTTCTCGATCATGTTAAAATAACTTGAGTCATTGAAGCCCATGAAGTAGCCAACCCCTATGATTAGGTCTAAAATACTTTTATTTTATAAGGTCGAATGATCAACCTTTTTTGGCCTTTACATCCTTTGAATAATATGGTTTAAGTCCTTTGAGGCCTTTTGTTATGTTTTCCTAGGTGGTCCCCTTTCTAATACAACTTATGAGCACATACAAAATTTTCGCACTTAAGTTCCCATTCAACATTGTTTCCCATCGCTCATCATGGATAGTTTTGTGAATGTTCAACTTGCATTAGCGATGTGCAATGAGGGGTTTGTACTTTGTATCATGTATCATGGATAGGTTATGGACTTCGAGTTTTTCATTAATGATGTGCAATATGTGTGTTATTTTCACTATAACTAGATTTATTTATCACTAATTGCTAGTGAGTTTTGTGTCATGAATTGGCAATGCACAATAACCCTTTGTTCTCTTTGTATTTTATTTTATTGCTCATCGTATATTGGTTTTAAACTTTGAGTCTCAAAGTAGCGATGAGCGATGCATTCATGTGTTTGAATATTCTATCGCTAATTTGAATTGCTCTTGTGAGTGATATTTCTTATGCCTTCCATTTTCAAGTAGGTACATGTGGATTGATCTTGTTCCATTGCCTTTTCTCTCCAATTGCTGATATGATCTATAATTTGAAGTGTGAATCAGTTATATGTGATGTGAAATAAACATGATCAAAGGTGGGCTTTGATCCAATGTCTAAGATCTCATTGCAAGGATGCTCAAAGTGTTGATAGGACTTGCAAGGAATGAAATGTACCATCGATGAGGGATGTCCCTCAAATAAGTGGTGGCCTCCAAATAATAAGCAATGCGGAAACACTCCCAAGACATCATTTAAATCAAAAGATAAAGTAGCAAGGTGAAAGGAGAGCCATTGATGTTATTTTAAAGTGAGATGATCAATGACCAGGGTTTAAACATGAATGACTAAGTGTCACTTTTCTCGTGTGAGCTTTCCATCAACCATTAATGGTGTTACACTCCATTTCTTGGCCATAAAGAAGGTAGTTGGTTTATTTTCTACACATTTTGAATTGCTGAGGAGTGGAGAAGGCAGCCAGAGTCAAAGGAAATAGTGCGAGTAGCTCACACAGGAAATTACAAAGGTATTAACATCAAAATTTTCACCTAGGTAAGTAAATTTTCCTTTCTCTTCCTATCAAGTATATTGAATTGTGCTAGTCTAAAAATTAGTGGGGAGTTGGAAGGATAAGTCTTCTTAGGGATTACTCATTATGTGTCCTTAATTAGGATGGTAAGGATTACATAAGGTTCGAGAGTGTTTTGTTCTGCAAATTATTGCCTTGGAATTTTAAAATTTTGTAGGTCTCTTTGATTAATTAAAAGTTGTAAACCCTAGTCTTTCCACATTGCAAAAATGAGTGAACTAGAAACTAGTGAGTCTAGCATTAGGCTTGACAGAAAACTCAAGAAGAAAAGAGTTAAGAGGCCTATAACCCATGATGTTTCATCCACAGTTAAGCCAGAAGCACCTGAAACATCTAATCCTACACTGAATTTCCCTACGGAGTCTACAAGGTCAAAGAGCGTGAAGAAAACTCAGGGCATATTCATGGAGGGTGCTTCTAGAGACATAAATAAGGGTGGGTCATGAATTGGAAAGAGACCTATGGGACAAGTTGCTATGACAAGTAGATTAATTGACATGGCTAGTGAAATTGGAGAACTATCCCAGCTTGATCGTGGATGATAGTTGTTGTTGTATGATTTTAATAGAAGGTATCCTAAGAGGGTAGCCTATTACCTATGGGGCCTTAACCTTGGGAAGCTGGTAGTACCTAAAGTGTTTGTGGAAGTGGGTGTGATGATGGAATTAGAAAAGTGTTATGATCCCATAGACAGGAAGATCAAGAGTGAAAATGACACTCAGGTCCTCGAGGTGACAAGGGATAAAATTGTAGAGGTATTTGGGTTGGACCCAAATTATACAATTGGCATCAAGCATGTGGGTTTATATGGTGAGTATGAGAAAAAAAAAATTCATTCAGGAATAGATTTCTTATAAGGCATAGAAAGAGCAAGGAAATATTTGGCCCTAAGGATATAGAACCCTGAGTGTGACGAATTTGTTGACTATTTCAAGACCATGTATTTTTTTTAAATCAAGTTCTAGCTCAAAATTTTGATGCTAGGATAGTCACTGACTCGTTGGTGATGGTGATGGATATATAGAGTCCAAATTCAAACACAAGTTTTGATTATGCTACTTATATTGTAGATAAAATGCATAAGGATTTTATTAATCTAAAGAAGGAAACTCTCCCTCTATATTTTCCATATTATTCTCTATTGATGCATATGATTCTATTTGTGGGTCAAGCGAAATGGAATAATAAGCTGAGATTAAGATAGAAAGATAATGAGAATAATGATTTTCCAGTCCAAATGTGGACATATATTTGGGACCAGGATTGTTCCAATTCAAACTATTTTATGTTTTGTAACGTCATTAGGTTTTGTGTCCTAGAGAGTCTAGATGTGGAACCCATTCATAGGCTTGCAATATTAATCAAAGACATCATGCACCCAAATGATGTGGTAGGAGAGACTACAAAGCATAATTGGCAAGACTAGTTTCTGAATTGAGAATATACTCTAATCAGGGCTTATGGAGCCAATGTATCACCACACTACTTGCCCATGTATGTCTTTGATTGGTTGGAATTTATGGAGTTGATGTGGCAAATCAATTTTATGGACCTATATTTTTTTAGAAAATCTAGGAAGGGCACTGTGCTAGTGCCCCAATGTTCCTTTTCTTACTTTACACCTACTACCATGGAGGCGTATTATAAATTTGGAGTCATGGTAAATAACCTCAAGTTAACTATTGATGAGGTTAGGATTTTTAAGCTTGAAGGTTTTGTGCATGCAAAGAGAAGAAGCAAGGGTTTATTTGGGTTCTTCCACTATTTCTTGTACACAAATGATGTTTTGAGAAGTTTGAATAGTGATGGGGCTATTATATCTAGAAAAAAAGAATGGACAACCATATGTGGCATTGAGGAGAGTGTTATGAAGAGAAATGCCTTCTATGTGAGTCCCTATGATGTACTAGAGAGTCCTTTTGAAATGGATTTTCAAAGCTAAAGGATTATTAGAGTGGTGGTTTTAAGGAAAAGGTAAAGGAGGCTACTGAGAGAAAACTAGCTCTTTTAGAGAAATGACCTTGGGCTATAGATATTCCAGAATATCCTATAGATTTGCAAGGAGAAGGTGTTCAAGTAATTGGGGAGGAACAAGTGGTAGAGCATGTGCTCAATAATGAGGAGGTGGAGAAGAAGTTTCATCCTCCCAATATTGATGATGTTCTGGACTCAGAGGTTCCCCAAGTTAGAATTGTCCTATGGCATTATAATGAAGAGGTTGATGATGATCCAAGGATCAAGGCCTATGATGAGTTCCTTGCAAATGATGCATTTGTGAAAAATAAGGAATTCAAAGAGTTCATGGTTCAATAGAGAATAAAGGAAATAAAAGAAAGGATTGAACTAGCAAAGGAAAATGTTGATCTTTCTCAACAAGAGGAAGCTGAGAAGGCAAAGGAAGAAAAGATTATGGTTGAGATTGCAACTATTACTCATGTTGATGCCAAGACTATTGTCATAGAAAGTGGAATGATGTTACTACTAGGGTGCACCATAACCTCATCTATTGCACTTGATGCAATAAGAAGAGACCCCTAGGCTTCTATATTTGAGGATAATTTCAACAACAAGGTGTTTGGGTGTGCTTATATTCCAAAACTACATACTCTTGCAATTTGGTCCATGACACCCAATTCTAGGAAGCATGAGATCGCTAGGCCTATTGAAGACATCACTGGGTCTATGGTAGTGAAGAGAGCTAGATATATGGCTCATGTTCAAGAGGCTAAGTTAATTTTTAATGCTGCAATGCTCAGTGTAAATACAACACAAATTTCTCAAAAGAAATATGATTCCTTGTTGAAGGAGTACAATAAGGCTTTGGATGAAATAAATAAGATGAGAGCCACTATTCAAGCTAGCTAGTCAATACGGGCATTCTCTTCACCATTCTCATCTTCTTTAGACTTGTCTATGCAAGATAGGGAAACCTTAGCCTTAAGGATTAATGATTTGAATAATCAATTAAAGATAGAGAGGGGAAATTTCAAGAAGCACAAACTTGAAACTGTTAAGCTAGTGAATGAAATTTTTGAGGATGTATTGAAGTATAGAGTGATCAAATTTGTCAATAGGGCTAATGATGTGTGGGATGCCTATAGGAACATGGTTGGGTTTGAGATGAGAATGGATGTATTTGTTAAATAAACCAGATCTTTAATTTATGCAAGGTATGCTCAATATAATGGAAAGGTGCAAACCTTGATCGATGAAAAATGGCCCTCTAAAGATGAGTCCAACATATGGGTTGAGAGGTTCCTAGAGTGAACCTGTATATGAAAAGGTGATGATACACATGGTGAATAACAGATGGGGGAGAAACAATGCATAGCATGAAATTAGTACTAATTATGTTTTTTTGAAAGTGTTGTAGAATATTGTTCTCTCCTAGCATAAAGATTGGTGGCACAAGTGTTGAATTGGATAGGTCATTTGTCTGTCTTTTTGTTTCTTTTCATGCTTTATGGTTTTTCTGACTGGCCGTGCACGTGGTTAAAATTTTTTTCCCATGAGGAGGATATTATGGTTTTGTTACAAGTAAAATATTCCTCTTGGAAGGCAGATGTATCTACTTCAACAAATAGAAACAAACTTTTCCTTTATACACCTTTCCCCTTATTTCAATGATGCAAATATAACCATCTGGGGCAATGTTGAAATTGAAATTGAAATATATGTCAAATAAAAATGAGGCTCTAATTATAATTTGGCTTGATTCTTGTTGCTCTTATGTGACTATAAATGAGAATTTATGTCCAATTACATACGTCTTTTGATGGTTAAGCGATTTTGAGTTCATGTATGAGTAATTTTGATAATTTCAAGCACAAAGAAATAGATTAGTGTTAAGTCTTGGGAATGTATTTAGATATTTAATAGGCTTAATTGTTCTACAATATAAAAGATATATGAATGATAACTACAAGTTCCTGGATTAGTTTCTCTCTATAATTTTGACTTTTGAATTATGAATAAAGGGATCAAGGTTCATTTATTCATCTTCAATCACTTTGATTGAATGTGTGACTTCATCTTTTACTTTAGTTCAAAGAGCTAAGTAAGTGGCTAAATGAGATCATATATTTGTAAGTGAAATTCAAGGACTGTTAAGAATTTTCTGATTTTGGACATATCGAGTTGTGTGTTAAAAAGTAATATACAATAGTCTACAAGTACTTATTTCCAATTTTTAATGTATTAAAATTTATTGAATATGTGAATTTGTCACCCTCAAATAAGGCACTAGTCCATTTTTTTGGTCATCTTTGATGTTAGTGAGCCACCTGTACCTGACAAAGAACATAAATATTTACAAAAATAATTGACACACCTGTAATTGCACTATAGTTGTATGAAGCACTGCTTATTCCTAGATGTAGGTGCAATTCATTAAAGGGTCTACCAAATCCTTAAATAATTTTGCCTATTTGCATCCAATTGGAAAGTATTTGTTTATTTTCAATGTTAGTGATAAAATGGCATGAGAGTATCATATAGACATTGTTAGGATCACCCTCTTAGGTTTCATAGATCCCAAAGAGTAGAGGTCTAGCCTAGCAAGCTAGTACCTATTCGTTGGTTAATCCTTGCCATGAATTCTCATTGAATTCTAGAAAATTCATAGGTAAATGGTGAGATCAAGTTTGGTTCTAAAAAACTAATCAACAGATTGGCAACTCTACTGTGGAGATTGCTAGTCCAACGTCTCTAGTTTAGATCTAGTATGGTAGAGTCAAGTATTACATTGTTCTTCACTACTTGGAGAGCAGTTTGTTCAAATTTTCCATCATATAAGTCACATCTAGTTTTATTGTTCAAAGTATAGTTCATTCCTCTAGCTTGTGTCGGGTTATGTTAAAAGTCTTCTCTAATATTGCAAGTATAGCCCCAAAGTGTGATAAAAAAAAAAATCCAAACATTTTGCGTGGCAACTCTGAAGTCTCTCATGCTAGTACGATAATAAATTTTAAGAGAGAAAGTGAGAAAGAGAATTCTGAGATACAATTTGTCCCCATGAATTAAACTAGAAGCTATATGAAGAAGCATCTCTACCATAAATTGGAGTATGAGAATTTGTAGGACAAGCAACCCACCTAGGTGAAGAAATGTGTTGAATCAAGTAAGTCAACTGAATTTCCCGCTGATGCATCTCCTACTTTTAATAACCATGTAAATAGTGAAAATATTCATGAAGAAGTATGTGAAGTTAAGGTGCCTAAGGTAGATCAAGGGATTTTTCCTTTCGAGGAAGTATTTGACAATGAACTTGATGTGTCAAAAGAAGAAGATAGGTGGGAATTTTGGGAGAAAAATAAGTTCTCAGAACCCTTAACTCTTGGGATTGGGTATATTTTTAATGGTGGAAATTTTAAGCCAAGAGGTGAATCCGCTAATGTAGAATTGCATCAATCCCTTGAGGGAGAACCTGCCAACCCTACCTTTTTTACCCCTGAGCCAAGTGAGTTCAGAGATATCCTGAAAGATGAATAAGATATAGATAAAGATATGCAAGCCTTGGAGGAGGAAGAGCCTAGGCTTAAAGAAGAAGAATAAAGAAGGCTTAGGGAGTTGGAAGAAAGAAGAGAAAAGGATTTGAAAGATAAAGAAGAAAGAATTAAATATAAAATGCTTGAGAGAGATGCTTGAAAGAAAAGAATAAAAAAGATGAAAGAAGCTGCTAATTAGAAAGAATTTTATGAATATGCTTTTATGTTTGCTGCTAAGATAACCCCTGACCTTCCTAAGGTAACCATCTCAATGGGAACCTCTACTACTAATACCTATACCACATCTATTACAACTGTCAAAGCCTCAAATCCATCTCCTACTGCTAAGAAATAACATGTAGATCATGGGAAGAAGCCCATTGACCCACCTAAAAAAAACATGTTTAATACTTTCAATGCCAACACCAATACAAGCACCACACCTCATCTAGCAACCCTTTCACCAAAAATGTTAAGATTGATCCTACTCCATCAACTGCACCCCTAGACCTCGAGATCTTGAGATTGCAGTTGGGAAATGAAAAGTTACTGTAAGAATTGAAGAAAATTGAAATGAAAGATTTAAATGTAGAAATAGCTAGAAATATCTCTTTCCTTAAGGTCTCCATACCTGATCTAGAAGCTTTAAGCTCTGGATATACATACAGTGGATCACAAAAGAATAAATATGATAGAGATACTACCAGTCGAGGTGGTGGTGGAGATCAGGGTGGTGGAGGTGGAGGAAATAATAAAAATAATAATTCCTATTATGAAGATGGAGATGGAGGCGATGGAAAGAAAAAGGGAGGTGGTGGTAATGGTGGATATGTAAAGGGTAAGGATAAGGATCAACATGATGACTGAAAGGATGATGAGCGTAGTAATTCTCATAGAGACTGAGCTATCAGGAGACCAATGCAAGTTGAGAGATATAAAAAATTATGCTTCATTGGAATTCCTAGTTATCCTAACCCATTTCTTGAGGATTTTAGGCCCACTTTAGTCATATTTTTTGGTAACAATGCCTTGAGTAGTGAAGATCACCTCAAAGAATTTTCTAATGTCATGAATGACTTTGAGGTGGAAGTTGAGGATGTAACGATGAAGTTATTCATGTAGTCACTCACTGAGGATGGTAGAGAATGGTATCAAATTCTTCCTCATGAGAGCATTGGTTCTTGGGAAGAATTTAAGAGGTTGTTTAGAGAACGATATGGTGATAAGACTGATTTGAGGTTCCTTCTTAATCAATTCAATAATATTGTTCAAATTTCTAATGAGGGTATAGTTGATTTCAATGTGATATTTCAGAAGGCTATGAACTGGTTACCTCCTCATTTGAGATTAAATGACAATGTATGCCCAGTAAACTATTGCAATTCCTTTGATGCAAAGATGAGCTATTTCTTGCTGGATAAAAACCCTCAGACATTGAGAGAGTCTTACAAGATGGTTGTCCATATTGATAGTATCAGTAGATCAATTGGTAAGGTTGGGAGAAGCGATGATGTTAAGCTCCTCAATAATCCAAAGAGAGAGGATAAAAGTTTTGGTGCTAAAGGAGGCTCTCTCGAGGATAAGATTGACAAATTTACAAGTACCACGAAGAATCTAAGCGACATAATGGAAATGCAATAAAAGGCTCTATCAAATGAAAGGTCCAATTATCATCAAAATGATAGGCCTCCTCGATTGTAAGATCATCCATATAACAAAAAATGGAATAATGGGAAGCCCATTCCTAACAATCAAAAGAATTCTCAAAACAAGGTTCCTTCGGATCCTTTACAAAAGAATTCAACCAATTTTGTTGATGAAACCCCTTGGTGCATGGTGTGCAAAATTCCACATTCTCCTCACCAATGTGTAGTTACATACTTAGTTTAAATTAAAGAAGATGTAATTGATGACTATGATCAGTCTAATGAGGATGATGTTGACATAAATATGATTATGGATGGTTCTGATTTTGCTAACAATGAATGTTCTTCTGATCTGGAGTCTCACAAAATGGATGTGGATGACCAAAGTCATATCGCTAGTACATATCACCAACAAGTCTTCTTTTCTGAAGATGATGATAGTGATAATGAAGTATACAACTTGGAAATAGTTGAAGATAATGTGTTCTGGAGGAGACCCTCGGATGAGGAGATTGCAAGATATATAGTTGCTTTGGCTGCACAAGCCAGAGTTTTACATCATCTAAGGAACATAGTAGTGGGTGGGGACTAAGGTAGCCTTGATGGTCTCTTTATCAAGGAGAAAAATGTGAAAGGCAAAGGGAAAAAATCTGATGGAAAAGAGGAAGGATCTAAGGCTAAAGATAGTAAGGGAGACAAAATTTGGGCTAAGAAAGTTGATACAACAAACAAAATGGAGAGATCAAGTTCGTTGTTGTGAAAGAAAAGGCACCAAAGCAGAATTTTGAAGCTACAAGAAAAGATTCCAAGCCCAAAGCTGAAATAACAAAGGATCAATAGAAGGAGAGAAATACATAAAAAGGTATGATCCTAGTTGAATTGCCTAAGTACACTCCTATTGGCATGTTTGAATTGCTTAGTCAAGTAAATTTGTTTATTCCTTTTCTTGAGATAATGAGAATTGATGAATGCAAACAAAAGGCAATAGCCCTTATCAATGGTGCTACTATAGCCTGTAATGACTTAGTGGTGTCTTCTCAGCCCAAAGTGAGTGAAAAGGAGAAGAAAGATAAAGAGATTGAGGGAGTAATCACTAAGATCCCTCATATCTTTCTATGGATTTTAGTGACTACCTATCCTAGAAAGATAGACCCATTCTTCCTCACACTAATAATTGAAGGTTTTTTTTTGAAAAACTGTATTATTGATTCTGGAGCATCCAATAAAATAATATTAGCCAAGATTAGGGAGGCATTGGGACTAAAAGTTGATATTACCCATGGAAAATTTTATGCTTTGGATTCCATGGAAGTCCCTGTGACTAGCGTGATCAATGAGCTCCCTTATAGACTAGCTGCTTACCCTGAAAATGAATTCAATATGAGTGTGGTGGTGGTAGACATCACACCTAACTATGGAATGCTGCTATCTAGAAAGTTGAATGCTTCCATGGTAGGCAATATGTAGTGTGATATGTCATATGCTCCTTTCCCCATTGATGGTAAGAATTTCCAAGTGGTCAGAGAAACAAAAGTGCCACATATGCTGGAACATGCTCCTGAGGATGATACAATTATTTTTATAGATATTGACATCAATGAGTTTAAGATGGAAGAACTACCAAAACAATGTGTCAAGCACCCTGCACCTATAGATAATGAGGTTATAAGATTGTCTAATAAGGATGGATTATGGAAGATGTAATTTGATGGTGAAATCTCTAAAAAGGGTTTGGTGTAGGAATATTACTAGTATCACCTAATGGCAATATAGTTCTCTTTCACTTTTTTCTTTGTCTACACAAATAATGTGGCAGAGTATGAAGCATTGTTTCTAGGATTAAGGATAGCATAAAAGAATGGGATAAATAATTTAATGGTAATCGGTGATTCTGAGTTAGTGATATCCCAGGTGAGGTACATATATGCTTGTAAGAATAACATATTGAAACAATACAAAAATGTTGTCCAAGACTCTAATGAATAGTTTGATGCTTTTGGGATCAACTGGATGGAAAGAGGTCAGAACAGAGTAGCTTACTTGCTTGCAAATATCACACTAAGACCTTATGATATAAATTTTATAAGTATCTCTAAATTTGAGGTACAAGAAAGGCCATCAATCCTTGATAATGTACATAATTTGCAAATATTCAATGATGATGAAGATATTTTGACATTTTTAAAATGTGTTGATGAATATGAGAGTCATGAAATTAATTTTGAGGCTTTCGTTGAGAATATAGATGGTAAGGATACAGTCTTTGGAAATGAAGTTATTCAATTGAAGAAAAATAAGATCCCCAAAGGCCTTGTAGCATTAGAAAGGATCTTTGATAATCAGGACAAGGGAAAGGTTAAAACAATTGCTACCCATCCAAAGGATGTAGAAGAAGTGAATTTGGGGACTAAAGATGCCCCTAAGAAAGTATATGTAGGAAAAAAGATGAAACCCAAGTTCAAGGAAATGATGATTACCTTATTGAGAAAGTACAAACATGTCTTTTCTTGGTCCTATGATGACCTTAAAGCATATAGAGAGGAATTATTCCAACATGAAATTCATCTTAAAGAAAATGCCAAGCCTTTCAGGAAAAAGAAAAGACTTATCAATCCAACCTTAGCACCAAAGTTCCAAGATGAGTTGATCAAGTTAAGGGATGTTGGCATCATAAAGCCTATTAGGAATTCCACATGGGTGTCAAATTTAGTGCCAATTAGAAAGAAAAATGGTGATATAAGGCTATTTGTTGGCTTCAAAAATTTGAGCATATCATCATTGAAAGATAACTATCCACTACTGAACATGGAGACCATGTTTTAAAAGGTGACTGGTTGTGAGATACTATCTATGATGGATGGTTTTTCTGGATACAACCAAGTGAAAGTGAAGGAGTATGAGCAGTACAAGACTACATTCACAACTCCATGGGGAACCTATGTGTATGTCAAGATGCCATTTGGTTTAACAAATGTAGGTGCCACTTTCCAAAGGGCTACAGATGTAGCCTTTTCTAATTTTATTGACTTGTTCTTGTAAATCTACCAAGATGATTTGACAGTCTACTCCAAGAAGAAAGAAGATCACTGCATGCTCTTGGAGAAGATATTCATCATGGCTTTAGAATATGGGATATAACTGAATCTTAAAAAGTGTGATTTTGGGGTTACTAAAGGAAAAAATTTGGGGCATATTGTGTCCAAGGAGGGTAGCTGACATAGACAAGATTCCACAACCAAAGAATGTAAAAGGTATTCAATCATTCTTTGGTAAGATTAAGTTTTTGAGGAGGTTTGTAACCAATTTTTCAAAGATTACAAGACATATCTCCAAGATGTTGAAGAACGGAGAAAAGGTAATTTGGAGTGAGGAGCCTAGTTAGGCATTCAAGAGCATAAAATAGGCTATCAAGGATGCCCCAGTTTTAAGAACTCCTATCTTTTATAGGCCATTACAAATCTTTTCATTTGCCTCATTTCATACTATTGCAATTGTTTTGTTACAAAAGAATGAAGAAGGTTTTGAACAACCAATTTCTTTCTTTATTAAATCACTTCAAGCTACAGAGGTAAAATATGACTTAATGGAGAAGCAAATGCATGCACTTGTTAAGGTTGTAAAGAACTTCAAGACTTATTTAGTTGGAGCCACAATCATTTCTTATGTCCCAACTACAGCTGTGAAGGAAATATTTACCCAACAAGAAGTCACAGGTAGAATATGCAAGTGGATAAATAGAATTTAGGAATTTAATATTGACATCCAAATATCCAAATTGGTGAGAGGTCAGGGATTGGCTAAGTTAATGGCTGAAGTAAACCTGGATGCAAATTAGATAAATCTAGAAGATGATTCTAGAATATCATACATTTGTGATATGGTGTGTTGTGATTGGTATAAAAATGTTATTTATTATTTGTAGAGAATGTAGTTCCTTGAAGGATTGATATAAAATGAGAAAATAACTCTTAAGTTACATGACATTAAGTATGTAATCATAAAGGGTGAGTTGTGGTGGAGAAACTTGGAGGGTTTATTGTTGAAATGTGCTGATGATACCAAAGCCTCTGAGTTTTTAAAAGAAATGCATGGTGGGGTATGTGGTGGAAATTACATGGCTAAAACCACTACCCACAAAGCCTTGAGGGATAGATTTTAGTGGCCTATAGTTTTTAAGGATGCATAAAAACGAGTAAAATCATGTGATGCATGCCAAAGGTTTTCTAGGAAACTAAAATTCTTAGGTAACTTGCCTCTTAGACCAGTTACTGTACAAGGACCATTTCAACAATGGGTTATTGACTTCATTGGAGAAATAGTTGAAAATTCTAGTGGGGGGAATTCATGGATTCTTGTGGCCATAGACTACTTTACAAAATGGGTGGAAGCTATCCCAACAAAAAGAGAAATAAGTTAGGTGGTCATAGATTTCCTAATGGAGAATATATTAACTAGATTTAGAGTACCTAACAAAATTGTCTCAGATAAAGCAATGTGCTTTAGATCTTAGGAATTTACAAAAAAATTCTCAAAACATGGAATCTAGATGTCATATTCTTCACTGTATCACCCTCAAGGAAATGGTCAAGTAGAATCAAGCAATACAAGCCTAATGAAAATTATTAAAAGAAATCTAGAGAAGAATAAAAGAGCTTGGGATTCCAAGTTAAAGTTAGCCTTATGGTCATATTGGGTGATTGTTAAGAAGGCTACTATCTATGCACCTTTTGATTTAGTATATGGCATAGTAGCTAGGCTACCATAGAACAACCTCATGAAAATGTATAAGTTTGTCAAGGAGTATGATGAGGACATGTGTGATGAAATGAAACATAGGATTGATGTGTTAATGGAAGTAGATGAAACAAGGAGGGATGCTCAGAAAAGAAGTGCCAAGCTGCAATTGCAAGTCAAGAAATTGCATGACAAAAAATAATCATCAATAAAATTTCATGTAGGAAACCTGGTGTTGATGTGGAATGCAAGATCTGAAGATAAGGTAAAACATGGGAATTTTGAAGCATTGTAGCTTGGACCTTATTTAATTAGAAGCACTCATGGTGAGGATTCATATTTCCTACAAGAATTAAAAGGAAAAATTATTGAGCTTTCAGTACATGGACAGTTCTTGAAGCCATATTTCTATTGAAATATGTTCTCTTCCATGTACATTGTACAGTCTTGTAAATGTTGTTAATAGGTGTGTTTTCTTTGGTTTGATTCTCTTGCCTTGTCTGAGAAAGTCCTTGGTTTTTGGTGTCCCTATGCTTGGTTTGCTTCAACCATGAGATCTTAAATATTGACATGCCTGCAAGAGGAATGCATCCCTAGTCGAAGCCACTAATGGAATCCTCAAAATAATTTTTCATGTTCCACTAATTAAAATTGCATTTTCCTTGGCATTCTCTTGGTTGGTTAGGGTTTAGGGTTTTGTGGGAGTTCTTTTACTTTGAATATATTCTCCTTTATCTCAACCTATGGTCTTGTGGTCTATTCTTTTGTTGACCTCCTATAACCTATTCTTAGTCATGTTAAAAGAACTTGAGTCATTGAAGCCCAGGAAGTAACTGACCCCTGTGCCTAGGTCTGGAATAATTTTATTTATAAGGTTGACTAATCAACCTTGTTTGGCCTTTACATCCTTTGAATAATATGGTTTAATTACTTTAAGGCCTTTTCTTATGTTGTCCTCAGTGGTCCCCATTCCAATACAACTTATGAGGATGTGCAAAATTGTCCCACTTAATTTCTCATTCACCGTTGTTGCCCATCGCTCATCGCATATAGTTTTGTGAATGTTTGACTTGCATTAGCAATGTGTGATGAGGGGTGTTTCCTTTGTATCATGTATCACAGATAAGTTGTGGACTTTGAGTTTTTCATTAGCGATGCACGATATGTGTGTTATTTTCACTATCGTTGGCTTTCTTTATCACTAATCATCAGTGAGTTTTATGTCATGAATTGGTGATGCATGATAACCCTTTTTTCTCTTTTAATTTTCTTCCGTCACTCATCACATATTGGTTATAAACTTTGAGTCTCAAAGTCACGATGATAAATTCAGTCATGTGTTCCAATATTCTACTAATTTGAATTGCTCTTGTGAGTGATGTTTCTTGTGCCTTCAATTTTCAAGCAAGTACACATGGCTTGATCTTGTTCCATCACCTTTTCTCTCCCATCAATAATATGATTTGGAATTCTATGTTTGAATCATCAATACATGGTGGGAAATGAACATGATCAAAGGTGGGCTTTGATCCAATGGTTGAGATCTCATTGCAAGGATGCTCACATTGTTGATAGGATTCATGAGGAATGAAATGTACTAGTGATGAGCGATGGCCCCCAAATAAGAGGCAACGTGGAAACACCCAAAAGACATCGTTTAAAGAAAAAGAGAAAGTAGTGAGCTGAAAGGAGAGTCCTTGATGTGGTTTTAAAGTGAGATGATCAACGTCCAGGGTTTAAACATGAATGACTAAGTGTCACTTTTCTCGTGTGAGCTTTCTATCAACCATTAATGGTGTTATGCTCTATTTCTCGATCATAAAGAAGGTAGTTGGTTTGTTTTCTATACATTTGGAATTTCTCAAGAGTGGAGAAGGTAGGAAAATTTGAAGGAAACACTATGAGGAGCTCATACAGACAGTTACGAAGGCATTAACATCAATTTTTTCACTTGGGAAAGGAAATTGTCCTTTCTCTTCCTGTCAAGTATATTGAATTGTGCAAGTTTGAAAATTAATGGGGAGTTGGAAGGATAAGTCCTCTTAGGGATTGTTCATTATGCATCCTTAATTAGGGTGGTAAGGATTGTATAAGGTTTGGAAGTGTTTTGTTCTACACAAAATTTCCTTGGAATTTTAAAACTTGGTACTTCTCTAAGATTAATTAAAAGTTGTAAACCTTAGTCTTTCCACATTGCAAAAATGAGTGAACCATAACCTAGTGAGTCTAGAATTAGGCCTAAGAGATAACCCAAGTAGAAAAGAGTTAAGAGGACTAGAACCTAAGATTCTTCATCCACAGTTAAGCTAGAAGCACTTGAAACATCTAACCCTACACCGAATTTCCCTGCGACATCTACAAGGTCAAAGAGTGTGAAGAAAAATTATAACAGATTCATGGAGGGTTCCTCTAGAGACATAAATGAGGGTGGATCATGAATTGGAAGGATACCTATAGGGAAAGTTTATGTGAAAAGCAAATTAATTGATGTGGCTGGTGAAATCGGAGAATTGGCCCAGCCTCAGAGTGGATGGAAGTTGTTTTAGTATGCTTTTAACAAAATTTATGCTAAGAGGCCGACCTATTACCTATGGGGCCTCAACCTCGAGAAGTTGGTAGTACCTAATGTTTTTTTGGAAGTGGGTGTGATGATGGAACTATCAAAGCATTATGATCCCATAGATAGGAAGATCAAGAGTGAAAATAACACTCTGGTCCTCGAGGTGACAAGGGATAAAATTTTAGAGGTATTTGGGTTGAAGCCAAATTATACAGTTGGCATCTAGTGTGTGGGTGTATATGGTGAGTATGAGTAGAACAGAACTGTATTCAGGAATAGATTGCTTATAAGCTATAGGAAGAGCAAGGAAATATTTGGCCCTAAGGATATAGAGCCCTTTGAGTGTGAGGAATTGTTTGACTATTTCAAGAACACGTATTATTGTTTGAATCAAGTTCTGGCTTGTAATTTTGATGCTAGGATAGCCATTGACTTGTTGGTGATGGTGATGAATATACAGAGTCTAAATTCAAACATGGGTTTTGATTACACTTCTTATATTGTAGAGAAAATGCATAAGGATTTTATCAATCTAAATAAGGAAACGCTCCCTCTATCTTTTCCACATTATTCTCTATTGATGCATATGCTTCTATTTTTGGGTCAAGAGAAATGGAAGAAGAAGCTGAGAGTAAGACAAAAGGATAATGAGAATAATGATTTTCTAACCCAAATATGGACATATATTTGGGACCAGGATTATTCCAATTCCAACTATTTTACATTTTGTAATGTCATCAGGTTTGGTATCCTAGAGAGTCTAGGTGTGGCACCAATTCATAGGATTTCAAAATTATGTGGTAGTAGAGACTACAAAGAATAATTGGGTAGACTAGTTTCTACACTCAGAATATACTCTAATCGAGGCTTATGGAACCAAAGTAGCACCACACTGCTTGCCCGAGTATGTTTTTGACTGATTGGAATTTATGGAGTTGATGTGGAAAATCAATTTTATGGACCAAGATTTGTTCAGAAAACCTAGAAAGGGCACTGTACTAGTTCCCCAATGTTTCTTTTCTTACTTTACAACTACTACCATGGAGGCGTATGATAAATTTGGTGTCATGGTGAATAACCTCAGGTTACCTATTGATGAGGTTAGGATTTTTGACCCATAAGGGTGTTTACATGCAAAGAGAAGAAGCAAGGGTTTATTTGGGTTCTCCCACTGTTTCTTGTACATAGATGATGTGTTGAGATATTTGACTAGTGATGGGGCTATTATATCTAGAAAAAAGGAATGGAAAACCATATGTGACATTCAGGAGAGTGCTATGAAGAGAAATTCATTTTATGTGAGTCCCTATAATGTAATAGTGAGTCCTTTTGAAAGGGATTTTTCAAAGCTAAAGGATTATTACAGTGGTGATTTTAAGGTAAAGGTAAAGGAGGCTACTAAGAGAGCACAAGCTCTTTTAGAGAAAAAACCTTGGGCTATGAATATTCTAGAAAATCTTACAAATTTTAAAGGAGAAGGTGTTCAAGTAATTTGGGAGGAAAAAGTGGTAGATAATATACCCAATGATGAGGAGGTGGAGAAGAAGTTCCCTCCTCCCAATATTGATGATACTCTGGACTCATAGGTTCCCATGGATAGAATTATCCAATGACATTATAAGGAAGAGGTTGATGATGATCCAATGATCAAGGCCTATGATGAGTTCCTTGTAGATGATGCATTTGTTCAAACTAAGGAATTCAAAGATTTCATGGTTCAATAGAGAAGGAAGGAAATAAAGGAAAGGATTGAACTAGCAGAGGAAAAATGTTGATCTTTCTCAACAAGAGGAAGTTGAAAAGGTAGAGGATGAAAAGATTATGGCTGCGATTGTAGCTATTACTCTTGCTAAGGCCAAGACTATTGTCACAGAAAGTGGAATGATGGTACTACCAGGGTGTACCATCACCTCAACTATTACAATTGATGCAATAAGAAGAGACTACCAAACTTTTATATCTGAGGAGCATTTTGACAACAAGGTGTTTGGGTCTTGTTATAGTCCAAAATTGCATACTCTTTCAATTTGGTTCATGACACCCAATACTTGGAATCATGAGGTTTCTAGGCCAATTGAAGAGGTCATTGGCTCCATGGTATTGAAGAGAGATACATATATGACTCTTGTCCAAGCAACTAAGTTAACTATTCATGTTGCAATGCTTAGTGCAGATACAACACAAATTTATCAAAGAAATATGATTCCTTGTTGAAGGAGTACAATAAGGCTTTGGATGAAATAAATAAGATGAGAGCCACTATTCAGGTTATCTAGTCAATAAGGGCATTATCTTTGCCATCCTCATCTTCTTTAGACTTGTCTACAAAAGATAGGGAAACCTTAGCCTTAATGGTTAATGATTTGAATAATTAGTTAAAGACAAAGAGGAGAAATGTCAAGAAGGCCAAACTTGAAACTGATAAGGTAGTGAATGAAATTTTTGAGGATGTATTGAAGTATAGAGTGACCAAATTGGTCAATAGGGCTGATGATGTGTGGGTTTCTTATAGGAACATCCATGAAGCAGACATAAGGTATATGTAGGTTTAGGAGGCTTTCCAAAATGAATGGAGAAAATGGAGCACTAGGGTAGGGGATTTAAAAGAAAGGATTTCTAAGATGTGAGAATATCTTGAAGCTCCTACAAGTTTCCCTAAAATTTTATAGGATTTTGACCTTGTGAATGAAATAGAAACTCTTCATGGAAAGTTAGGGATGCAACTCTAGAACAAACTAAAAATATTCAGAGAACTGGAGGAGTTGGGCATTTCCAAGATACTGAATCATAAGGGTGAGATAATGGAGTTTTTTGAGTGGAAGCATGAGTTGGGAGAATGGATACCATAGGATAAGATGGTGTTAACTATAACTAATTACTCTATGTTGAATCCTCACATTGATAACATGGGTGGGGTTGAGATGAGAATGGATGTATTTGTTAGAGAAACCAAAAATTTAATTGATGCAAGGTATGCTCAACATAATGCAAAGGTGTAGACCTTGATGGATGAAAAATGACCTACTGAAGATGAGTACAACATAAGGTTGGAGAGGCTCACAGAGTGAATGGTATATGAAAATGTGATGAAACACATGTTGAATAACAGACGGGGGAGAAACAATGCATAACCTAGAATTAGTATAGATTAGGCTTTTGTTGAAGTGCTGTAAAATATTTTTTTCTCCTATCATAAATATTTGTGGCACAAGTGCTGACTTGTATAGGTCAATTGTCTCTCTTTTTGTTGCTTTTATTGTTTTATGGTTTTGCTGACTGGATGTGCATGTGGTTAACCATTTGGGGGAATCTTGTAATTGAAATTGAAATGCATGTCAAATGAAAATGAGACTCTAATTGTAATTTTTCCTGATGCTTGTTGCTCTCATGTGTCTATAAATTAGAATTCATGACCAATTACACAGGTCTTTTGATGGTTAAGCATTTTTTAGCGCATTTATGAGTAATTTTGATAATTTCAAGCATAGAGAAATAGATTAGTGTTAAGTCTTAGGAATGTATTCAAATATTTAATAGGCTTAATTTTTCTACAATAGAAAAGATATATTAATGATAAAGTTACAAGTTCCTAGATTAGTTTCTCTCTGTAATTTTGGCTTTCAAATTATGAGTAAAGGAATCAAGGTTCATTTATTCATCTTCAATCACTTTGATTGAATGTGTGATTTCATCTTTTTCTTTAGTTCAAAGAGCTAAGTAAGTGCTTAAATTAGATCATAGATTTTTATGTGAAATTAAAGGATTGTTAAGAAGTTTTTACTTCTTGACAGATTGAGTTGTGTGTTAAAAAGTAATATACAATTGTCTATAAATACTTGTTTCCATTTTCTAATGTACTACAATTTATTGCATATGTGAATCTGTTACCCTCAGATAAGGCACTAGTCCATTTGTTTGGTAATCTTTGATGTTAGTGAGTTGCTTGTACCTCACGAAGAACATAAATCTTTACAACAATTTTTGACATACCTATAATTGAAGTATAGTTGTATGAAGTAATGCTCATTCCTAGCTGTAGGTACAATTTTCTAAAGGGTCTACTAAAATACTTAAAGAATTTTGTCTATTTGGGTCCAATAGGAAAGTATCTATTTGTTTTCAATGTTAGTGATAAAATGGCACGAGAGTATCATATAGACATTGTTAGAATCGCTCCCCTAGATTTCACAGAGCCCAAAGAGTAGAGGCATAGCCTACCAAGATAGCACATGTTCATTGGCCAATCATTTCCTTTACTTATCATTGGATTCTGGAAAATTCATAGGTAAATGGTGAGATCAAGTTTGGTTCTAAAAGAATATCCAACATATTCCTCACATGTTGTATCAATCAATTCAGGATGCTTCAAAGTGAGAGTTTTCTTAGTGGAACTACATATGATGGTGTTGATGTTGAGTGAAGGTCTTTTAGTTACTTTCATTATCTTATAATGACAATATCTAAGACCACTTTTTGTTTCTTGTGTGTTTGGCTTTATAGGATCACATATGCCTTGTTCTTTTCTACCACATCATTTTCCACTATAACCAAGTTGTTTCAATAGCTCATAACCTCTTCCATAAAAAATTTCCATCTCTTTTGGATTCGTTGGTTGGTCATAGTTCACTTCATCAATTTTTTTGTATAAATCGTGTCTTCTTCTAAAGTGGATGAAGTACATGCTTGTGAGGGTTATTCTAAGTATTGCATTGATATTACCATTGATTCTTTTCCATTTCCAAGTTTTTTTGTTGTCATCTTATATTTTCCCATGAATTTTGGTGTGAAATCTAAGGAACCCCAATTGTATTCTAATAACTTCATGACTTGTTCAATATGCTTTTCTTTTTCTTGTTCTTGTGTGATTTCAACTTTTGAAGTTTGTATCAATGTTTTCAAAGGAATTTATTTATCTTTATCAGTGTGCAAAAAAATTTTAGGTTCAAGGTCATCCTTGATTATGTAAACTTTATTGTTGTAAACATACTTCATTAAATAATGAAGATTCAAAGGCACCACATGCATTTCAGGAATCCATGGTCTACCTAAAAGAAGATTATATGAAAGATCATGAGGCATAACATGGATAGTAGTTTTCAATGAGGCCTATTGAATGCTAATAGGTAATGTGATCACACCAAGTTATTGTTTTCCTATGTTATCAAATCCATGAATGGACAACAAGTCAGGTTCAATCTTACTCTTATCGATTCCAATCTTATCCAAAAGGTTCACACTATGCACATTAAGGGTTGAGACATTGTCAAAAATGGTTCTCTTTATTCCTTTCCTATTAATAATGGCTATGATCATGAAAACTTTATATTATTTTTGAACTTCCAAGGAGGGCAACTCGCTTGTGTGAAAAACAATTTCTAGATCAACCACATTCATTCCTTCAACTAGGGATGACACATCATTTGGATTTGTATTAGGAGGAACCACAACTTGTTGTAAGGTTGTTTGAAGCATACCATGGTAATTAGCTGTGGCTTGAATAATATACCATAAGGATATCTTAGAAGGGGTATTCTTAATTTGTTCAACAAGATTGTACTCCTTTCCATTATATGAAGGCAAGCGAGGACCACTAGGAAAGATAGGTTGAGCAATGGTAATCACATGAGAGTGGTTTGTTGTTACCTATTGTTCCTTGTGTTATATGTATGATAAATGGTATTATAACTCTTTTTTTTGGTGTTTTTAATTTATAGCTAGGCTTTGTAATTCTATAAGAAGTTGTCAACCTCTATGTGCAAGAATTCACAAAGTTAGTGGCCAACTAACAAGATTTAGTCAAAAACTGAAATCCCCTACACTTTAGGTTCTATGAAACCAAGGAGGGTGTTCCTATTTGTGTTCATATGATGTTTCATTCCTTGAGAACACTTCAATACACAAATATATTCCTACCAGTGCTAATAGATACCATTTACCAGGGGTTTGGCAAACCACGAAGTAAAAAACAACTATCTAAAGCTAGGAAAATGGATGCAATGTGAGATTTGCATCTCAAGAGAGATAAAATTTGAAATTAAGGTGTTCTAACCTTGAACCCACATGCTTGGGGTGACTTCTTTGAATTCTTAAAAAACCCTGAATGAATTAACCAGTGCCTCATTCAATTGGGTAGGAGTCACATGAGATCTAACCCTGATATCATTGAACTATCCTCACAATGCCTTACACTATAAGAACTTTCAACATTCAAAGCAAAACTCCTTATCAAATCCTTAGCACATTACCACATACCTATAATTCCATTTCAAGCATTTGATTAACTTATTAAGTTAAATAAAGAAAATGAATCATACATTCAAATATACCATTGAAGATGAATGAAAAAACCCTTAATAATTTCATTCACAATCTATCATAACACACACAAGAGAGAAATTGTCTTGAATTTTTTAGATTTCTTTCGATATTAGTAATTACATAAACAATAGTATGCATATCCCATGTACATACCCTACCCAAAATGATTTACTAACTAAGCCTTCCTAGATTCTACATTGTATACATTCACTATACACCACCTAAACCTTAGGATTCAAAAAATCCCCCTAACAATGAGCCTTGATATCTCCTTTATAGACTAGGAGAGCAACAAGCATTGGGCTCAATCATTGATACATTTCAACAAAATGAAATTTCAACCGCATTCATAATTCCCCACCATAAAATACAATCATACAACGAACAGGGGAATCAAAATGGTTACAACCCTTGTAACCAATCGACTGAAACAAAAATGCCACTATTGCACTTTCACACCTATCCACATCAGACCCAAAAAGGCAACAATAGCAGCAAAACAAAATTGAAAAAACAAAATGACCACACCATCATCATGCACCAGGAACAATCACATGGCCCCAATACAAGTGACCGCTTCATGTCCTCACTTTAGTAAGAAGCGAGAGCATCACCTTACCCTTTTTAGCATCAACACCAGAACCAAAAGAAACACATGATGTCACAGTGGTGATAGGAGATGCCGCGAGGACCTCTTCATTTGCACCGACCAATTCAGTCAGGACCATGATGTAGATATGATAGTCTGAATCAGTATCATAAATTTCACCACACGAGCCACCAAAAAGCTCAATGGGTGACTCGTGCCACCTAGATTTTACCTCAACCTCATCCTCCTCGCCACACTCATCAGACTCTCTTGCCTCAGCATAGCCAACTACCTCGGCCTGTGCAACCTATCCTTTGAACTGAGGACTACTCCTAATGAGAGTCAGGAGGGACTTAACACCCTCATCAATGGCTCCAAGAGCACCAGGAATAGTGCTATGTTCATTTGGCGTTACCCTCCACTACGAATTCTTAGCATACATCCTTGCACTTATGCACAATGGTGAACCAAAGACAACCGACTTACTCATCTTGCTCGCGGGTTCAAAGCTTTGCAAGAACAAAAATCACTCAACAATTGAACTCAGACTCGAAAATGCAATGAAGCTAATGAACATTTAGCAAGCATTTATCGAGTAAGCTGGTGGAGAAACCATTAATGCTCTAATTGCAATACGATTAAGCGAGTGATTAGTGGCTGACGTTGATTTCACCAATGAAAATCTCCAAGTTTATGGAAAACTACTCGTACACATGGAAATTAGGATGAGATCCATTGAAAGAGTTGCACCATTAATGTATGCAATTTACAAAGTGCAAATAGTCATCACATGGCTGAATCAAAACTTTGAATTGAGATTGTTGATCTGATACAGAACTGACATGTCAAATGACTCAGATTGAGTCAAACATCAGTGAAAATACCACATCACCATTTGGAAAGCCCAATGACCAATCACACACTTTATAGTCAGAAAAATGCACGCCAGTAGCGGGCCCCAACTAGCCACCTTGTACCACCGAGCGAGGCCATGTGTCACTAGCTTGCACACCTCACAACATTTTCAAAAACATTAATTTGATCGTGTGAGGTTGGCGAGGGATAGTCATAACTAATCCCCATCAACCCCCATTATTAAAAGGTTGTCGTCGATTTGAAAGTTTTTTAGTAGTGCTGGAAAATCTAGACCAGACCCACATCACCATACATGACAGGTGGCATCAGTTCACACACCTCACACAACTTTGGTGACATCATCAAGAAACCCTGTGAGGTCCACAAGGAATGGTCAAGATTTGAAATCACCGATCTGACGATCCACAAATTTGCACATGAAACAACATTACTCATAATAATGGAGCCGACTAGGAAAATGGGGGGGGCGACCCTTAAGGCATGAGTTATTAGACTAAAGTCTAAACATTGGAAAAATTTCCACCTAGCTTTAAGAAAAAATTATGTTAATCCCGAACATGTAGAAACCAATAGGTCAGGTAAAAGGGGCCGGTAATAGCATGACATAAAAGGATCCACCAATGACTTAGGCGACTAACAACCCACAATGATAAGTCAACACAAAAATAAAACACAAGGGTTTTTTTGGTGAAAATGAGATTAAACAGGGGTAGAAAAACCCTAAACCCTAACATTTGACCCCCCAGCATGAAGGAATAATAGACAAGCCATAGAACCAGGCAAAAAATTTCACAAATTTTAAAAGTTTCATCATGGTTGCTACAAAAAATTGTTACTATAAATTTTCCTTGTAAAGTTCAAGATATCTCCTAGTTTCAATGGTTTATTTTTAGGTGGTTCTAAGATGGGCACATGTTTTTTTTGAACTTGAGGTTGATGTGAGGGTGGGTAAAGGATAAGTTGAGGTGTGATTATGTTAACGTCTCTTTGTTTTGGTTTTACATGGCAAGTCTTAGTGGATGAACCTTGTGAGAGGAATTCCTAAAGGGCTTCATCTAACATATCAAAGTCATCACTACTAAAGGGCTTGAAGGATAGGTTAACTTGGAAAAATATATTTGATATGATTAAATGACTATGCTTTCTCCAAGGGTTTTGTTTTTTTCTTTTGATATTTTTGGTTTTTGTTTTTGTTTTCTAATGATTGAAAAAATGTAAACTAATCTATCTAATAATGTAATGATGTTGAAAATTAAAGAAAAGAACATAAATCTAACACTAGATTTAGCTTAAATATGCAAGAAATGTTTTCCAAAATATTGTAAAATCTAACTAAATAAGCAATAACTTGAATGCACAAACAAGCCGTTTTAGGAATTTAATTCACAGATCTGAAAACAATAACAAACATGTAGAAAAGATACTAAAAAGAACTCATTAACTTGTCAAAAAGGTCTATACCAGGAATCATTCACCCTGGGGTGAATGGGTATGAGGTCAAGGTTTTTTAAATTTTATTTTTCAAATTCTGAGTTTATCCTATGTGATTTTTGTTTTTGATGTGTAACATAAAAAAATTTAATAGATCTTTCTAGATTAGTGTCTCTCATTGCAAGTTTAACTAAGCTCAAATGATGAACTATGTGATCATTTTTAAGGTGCAATATGAATCTAAATCCGAATTTAAATAATTGAAAAATAATTGCAATGTAAGTATTATGCAAAATAATTTTAGATTAATGCAATTTTTTTGAGTTTTAATGATTTGAAGTTATGAAAACATGCAAATTCAACTCTAAATACAATGTTTACTAATGAAAGATTAAATAACCCTAAATGTAATGCAACAAATGAAAATCTAATGCAAAATAGTGCAAAACTTAGATCTATGGTTAAGAGGAATCCAATTTTTAGAATTTTGTTGTACAATGTCAGGTTCAACAAAATGAAACAAAGAAAAATAGGGTGCTCCTAGGGTTTCCCAAAATGGAAAAGTGCATCCAAAGAAGGAAAATGGGTCTGAATTCTCTAATTTCATTAGGAAATGAGACCCCCATAAAGAATTTACTAACTACCCTTAAGACAATCAATTTGATGAAGGAATCTTCAAATTTCTTTTTTGTGTTAGGACGAGGGTCTAGGTAAAACAACACTTTGGAGAGAAAGATTTAAAATAGAAAATCAATTCAAACATGCAATCTATAACCTGGAATTGAAAGATTAAGCATAAAAATGAAGGAACCAACAAATTTTCTACAAAATATAGAAGGAATAAATGTTTTGCACTTGTCACAAAATGTTATTTCCTCAACCCTAATAGGGACTCATTCGCCCAAGAGCGAATGGGCCTTGGTGGAATTTTATGGAAAATTATAGATCTAAGATTTAAGTCTGAAACCTACACTTCTTCCCTATAACTTTAAACCTTCACTCTCAGATCCAAATCAGTGTAAAATCTGCAAAACAAGATTGTTGTTTGTTGGTAGATAGGGGTTTGCCTCAGTCAAACCCCAAGTTGTTTAATTAAACCTTGATGAAAAATATAGATCTAAAACTTAAAATGTGTGTGTAATCCCTAACCTCAAGTGTGTCTAAGATTAAAGAATCTCAAGATGAAAAGGAACCCTATTCAAGTGTGTTAGAACAAGATCCCTAAAATGAACATGAACAATGATGAAGACCTACTTTGGGAGATCTCAAATCACCCTAATAAGTCACAAAACTGAATATACCTTCCTTTAGGTAGAAAGTAGAATGATAATAGAAGATGTAACCACTTAGGAAACAAGTCATTAGGCTTGGTTGAATGTTGTAGTGCCTCTCCCAAAACCTAGAATCCATCATGATCCTCTATAGGCATCTATCATCACTCCTTTGGTAATGCTTGATCTTGATATCAAAATGAGCTTGAAGACCTAGAAAAAGAAACTAAAATGCTGCTCCAAGACTTCACTTTTGAATGCTTGATTAACTTCTCCTTTCTCTTAAATATGAATACACGATCTTATTTGATTTTCTCTTCCTTTTCTAGTGAAAAATGAATGTGAAACTTAGTTTTATAGGTTTCCTTTCTAATTTTTTGTTGTCAATCAGGATTGCACCCTAGCTAAGATAAACTTAACTATCTTGTTGAAACATGGAAACACTCTCAGGTTGTGGGTGACTAATGGCAAGAATGAATCTCCAAATGGGTTGGTTCCCTTGGAAAATCATCTAAACTACATAATTTTTTGAGGAAAAGGGTTTAGAAAGATAACTAAAAATGAAGATCCTAAACTCCTAACGAGTGGTACACAAGAATTATAACTTATTTTAATGACCACTCACAATCAATTTCTCAAAACATTAAATTTCACAATCTCACCTAAAACATACAACTCAATAGTGATTTTCATGAAGGATCGAAATGGAATACAACACACAACCTAAACCATATGAAATTCTTGCACACAAATTCACACTAACAAGACATAAAAAGGATTCAATATTTCAAATCACAATGAACATCAAATTGCTACTTGCAAATATGAGACAAAAATGTGAGATAGGAATGATCTGTTGTTTTTATTAAAACTGAAGGAATATGCAAGTATCAAATATGAGTACAAATATCAAGATTACAAAACTTTCTGCAAGTGAGCCATAAAGTAAGAAGAAAATCTAAACTTTTAATTGAGAAAAACTAAGTTTTTCTCCAACTTATATCTCCAAAGTGTCTCCAATAGTGAGAATGGAAAAAATTGACTGAACTACACCTCAAAATAGCAACCTCAAATCCATTTTCAAGCTCAAAATAAGTGCCCAAACTACCTCCAAATTGGATGAAAAAAATGGCAAGATTCCCTCCAAAGTAGATCGACCCAGAAAGACTCAAAAAATTAGGCTTGAAGTGACTGAAGACTGAAATAGAATCTTTAGTTTACCCAATTTTTTCCCATTTTTCCCAAAAAACTCAAACTCAAATAGGAAAGCTCTAAAAGAACTCAAAATTTGTTCTAATTTAACTACATTTTAAAATAACAAGTATTAGGATAATTTATAGAAACATTCTTAATATTGTTTTACATCATTTGTTGTTTTAATAGAAGGAGATCAACCTAGACTTTTAACTTGATTTTTTCAATAATACACAAAGGCATTTGATTTTCTATAAAAAATCATAAGAGACTCCTAAAGTATTTAACCTTGTGTTTTTTCTCTAAAGTCATAAAATAAATCTAAGGCATAAAGCCTAGGTATGCAAAATGCAAAAGGGGCCCTAACAATCTCCATGGTATTAACATTTTTCTCAAAAATTTAAAACATTGTGAAAAATTCTCAAGGCCAAATGAGGGAAACTTGAAAGCCCTAAGACAAAACTCTTGAATTCCACCTTTTTCGCATCATTTTGTATTCTTTGATTTTTTTGAGAAGATGGCTCTACTTGGTTGCCACCATGGGATTAGGTTTTGGAACTAGTCAAGCTCCCTTCGTGTCTTTCATATCAATTTCTTCATAGGTAAACTAAGAGGTGAGTATCTCCTTTTCAAAATATACAACAATCTCCTTATTACCTTCATTTCAAAGGCATTTCTAAGGCTTTTTTGTTGCAGCTATGATTACTTTTCTAATGAATTTCTCATATTTTCACATCTTGTTGATACCCTCTTATTGTGAGGCCACCATTGAGGAATTTATAAATTTTATTGTCAAGGGTATCGAATGTATTCTTTCTACAACCATTTGGGTAAGCTCCCTATCTATGCAAACTTTCTTTTTCCTTCTAATATTGTGAATGAAGTTACTTGTTTCAAGTTTCCAAATTGTAGAAAGTAATGTTTGGTTCTTTGTATACCTCCATGCTCAATGACTTTTGTGGAAAAGATCTACCAATTTATGTACATTACCTTCATGGCCACGAGCTTCAAACACTTATTTATCATTTTATGCAAAAGAAAAATAATAACTCAGGATGCAACCTATATGGTTTTACTCTTCTTCTCTTGAAACCCTAGCACCTTTAGAAATATATTTCTTGCCTTTGAATGTGATAAGAAGGAGACAATATTGCTTATTTCTACAACAAATGAAAAAAAAAAAAGTTTTTCCTCCATTCTGAGTTTGTTTTTGGAAACCCTCTTTTGAAATTAGTGCACATTTTGGGTATCTCTTTACTTTGTGATTCTTCTATCTGCACCTTCAGAAAATGGGTCAAACCCTTGGTGATTATCATTTTCATTTCAATAGAAATAAAAAGAATTTCTTATTTCATTATGGTTTCATCTCCCCACCTACATTTATCCTTAGGAGCCTTACATTGTTGCCACTATGCTCTTGCATTTTCATTCTATAGAGAAATAGATGAAAGACTCTTCCCAATTTTTTCCATTTACTGCACTAGATGTTTGTTACAACATGTTTTCATTTGGGAAAACAAATGCAACTATAGGTATTATGAAGCTTCACCACTATCTATTGAAGTTCATTCTACATTTTAAAAATGTGCTCAAACTCATACTTCTTATCACTACCTCATCTATTTAGGAGCATCTACAGATGTAATGAAAGCTGTCTTTTATGAATTTTCTCTTTCAAATTGAATCATGTCATACTATTGAAGCAAAATCTGAATATTATGTTTTTATTTTACTTTAGAATTAGGTTGTCCTCAAGCAAGAGTTATTGAATCTCCTTCAAGTTTTTGCATACACAAATCCACCATGATGTTCACTTATTGCACAAATAATTGAAAATGCATTATGACTTTAACAATTTTATCTTATTGTTGTTTGACTACACTCTTGTAGGAATGCATTCCCATTAAAATTTTTACTCCTTCTATTCTTGAGGCAATACATGATTGTTGTCTTTTCGTTGATGAATAAGTCATTTGATAGCTATGCACATGATAGTTGTTTCACATTAGAACTCCATGACAATGCACTCATTGCGGCCCAAGTTTATGCAAGCACTATTTTCCAATACTTCTTGTTTTTTAATGGTTGAACCTCCACTATATACGTAGAAAACATGATATATAACAGCAATGATAATAGTATTATGAAAACAAACATTGACAACATGAAACATTGCTTCTAAACAAAACTTCCTTCAATTAAAAATAGTGCATTTTTGTTCAGCTATGCATATTTATTAAGTAATCAAATAAGCCATTGTTCATTTGGGATTTTTGCTTCATTGCACTCTCGAATAGACTACCATGAAATACCAATTCCTTTGACTCCTAAAGTCACTTTATGAGTTACTCCTTCAACAGAAAAAAATGTTCTATTTGAGCATTACAAATATGAATTCCTATCTCAATCCCCTCTTGAAATTAAGGGGCAACTTGTTGGGCTCAACCCTTGTGGAAGCCCATTTTTGCACCACATGCTATGATGTCTTTGGACATGAATCAACAAAATCATTTATCCTATACTTGCATAGTGAACAAGAATGTTAGATAAAATAACAATAAAGCTCAATGCTCCTGTAATATTCTATTTTTTAGGATCTCTTGCAAACATCTGATGTTTTCTCAACTGAATCAATGCATCATAGGAAATGTAGTATATTTATGTTGATAGGGCACACAGGAAGATTCATATCCGAAGCTCTAATAACTCTTCTTATCATGATGTAGGTTCACTCAAAGATTGGAAGCCAGGAGGAGCAAGCTGCAATGAAGACCAACTCAAGACTTTAATTAGGAAATGATGGATATGTCTCCTCTTATATGCTTCTTTCCCTTCCTTTATCTTTAGATGTATAGTATCTTTCTTATGTTGTATTGGTTCAGCTACTCCCACGGCTTGTGTGGGAAATTTGATTACTCCTTTCTTTCCAATGAATATGAATGCAACACTTGAACAATTTTTTGTATACTTCCTTTGCAGAACAAATGAAACATTGTAAAGTGAATGAATTATTACAAACTGAATGGAAGCAACATTTTATAATTCATGTATTCTTCTTTATGCTACAAAGCATTGAATGCCAAACTACATTCTTTATTTTTGTTGAAACACATTGCATAATAACAATTGTACTCTTTATTTTAAAACTCAATATATGCAATGGTTAAGCAAAGAATAAATGTGTTAAAATATTTTCACATTTAATATAATGAAACTAATTCAGCTCTGCCAATTCGAGTTGTAGGTGAAAAATTGGCAATATTTTCCAATTATCATATCCCTAGATCCGACACTTGAAATGCCAACAAATCACATTTAAAGTTGAGTTTAAGGCACTTAATGAGCACCCATTCACCCATGGGTGAATGGGTCCTGACCTAAAACTTTAGGACTCCATAAATTTTGGGGTATTAATTTAATCAATAACATTTATTGAATGTGGGTTATGGTGTTGGAAAATAATTAAAATAGGCTTTTGGATGCATAATAAAGTGTATTAGGGGCCCAAAATTGAGGTTTAAAAATGCATAAATGCAAGGTCACTAAAATAGGTCCAAAAAAGTGTGAAATTGTACTTTATCCCAGAAAGGGGTAAATTTTCTACACTACATGCAGTTATAATGAATTTATGTTTGGTTGATGAGGTAGGGGATATATTTCCTATGAGGTTGAGTACCCACTATGAAAAGGGCCATGGTGTAGTGACTATATGTAACTCTTGTGGTGGTTCTTGGATAAGATCACTATGTTGCTAACATTAAAGACATTTCTTAGAAAAAATATTACCTTCTTGTTCCATCATAGGCCAGTAGTTTATATTCCTTCGTATTTTCTTGATTAGGTTAGGCTTGCAAGAATACAACCTACAAAAACCTTCATGTACTTCTTGCAAGGCGGTTAATGCCTCTTTGGGGTAAGGACATCTAAGAAATATTCTATCAAGACTCTATCAGTATACCATACCACCAAGAATGGTAAAGTGTGAGGTCCATAATATTATGGTTTTCTTTTGGTTACTAATAAGGTTAAGGGGTATGGTTCCATGTTGAGGATAGGCATACATAACTTGATACTAGGATGAATCAGGACCAACAACATTTCACATGAGTTCATATTCTAGGACATCGAATTTGGGTGTAAGCAACTAATCCATAATAAATCATATTTATGACTATTTTGTGGCATGTCCAGAAGAGAACCAATAGTATCTATAGCATCAAAAACTCTAATATTGAACCTTGGTATTTTTTTAAAGAGGATGACTAGAAGATATTGCTTGAAACTATCTACCATCCTTGGTTTGGTATTCATCATTCACTTGTCTTACTAGTTGTGAGTCACCAAAGACTTGTAATTTATTGATTTACCATTCAAATAACATTCTTAATTCAATGATCAATGCTTCTTACTTTTCTATATTATTTGTACAAGAAAAGGAAATCTTGTATTATTTAGGTATACTATCTCCTTGAGGTTTAATAAGGATAATGTCAACTCCTAATCCATTTTGGGTGTGAGATCTATCAAATTACAATTTCCATCGGCCCCTTTGAGATGTCACAAGGATTCCTTCATCCAGAAATTTTGATACCAAAGGATGGTGGTCTCCAAGCGGTGCTTCGACAAACTAATTTGCTGTCACTTGTCCCTTTATTGTTTTTTATTAACATATTCTATGTCAAATTCACCAAGGATCATAACCTATTTTTCCATTTGGCTAGTTAGGGCTACCTTAGCCAAAAGATATTTTAATGGGTCCACTTTAGAGATGAGCTTAATTTTTCAGTTAAGAATATACTTTATAATATTTTGTGATGCAAAGACAAAAGCTAAGTAAGCTCGCTCCATAGGTGAGTCATTTATTCATATCCTACCATTGTGTGATTGTTATAGTACACCACTCCTTCTTTATTGATCTCATCATTTTGTTCTAATAAAGCACATATATCTATTGATGTTGTTGATATGTAAAAGAGTAATGGTTTGTCCGATAGAGGAGGCATCAAAATAGGAGATGACACCAAATAGTCCTTAATCTATTGAAAATATTGTTGGTACTTCACTTCCCATTTAAAGAACACCTCTTTAGGAAGAAGATGTGTAAAATGATGACACTTGTTAGCTAGCTGAGCTATAAATCTCAAAATTTATTGAAGTTTTTCTTGAAGGATAAAAAATATCTTGATGTCTTTGGTTGAGGAATTTCCAGGATGTCTTTAACCTTAGCAAGATCTGTTGAACATCCAAAATACTAAGAGGGGGGGTGAATCAATATTCCATAAAACCATTATAAAATCCACTTAAACATTATCACAATTCTAACTGAATCAACAAGAGAGAACATAAAAACAAGTTAATGCAACCATACACATGAACACCAGGATTTTTATGTGGAAAACCAAAAATGGGAAAAACTACGGTGAGGGTTAACTCACAATATATTATATCCAAATACAAAATATTACAGTGTTCACTAATTGAGTACAAAAGATGGCTAACCACCAAGATGCAATGAGAGTGGCTCACTACCAAAAGATTGAACTGATAGGATACACCTTCAATGTGTAGGGTTTAGTTCCAGTGAAGCTCAGAATAATAAGTATTGCCTCACACAACAATCTCTCAACAAAATTGTATTGATCACAACTGATAAAGAATTTAGGCTTTGATCTTCTACTTTGTTTTCATTCACTTCTCCTTCTCACTCTCATAGAACACACACTTCTCTTCTATTTTTCATCTTATATATATACAAGTATATCTTATCCATCAATTAAGTAGGCCTAATTAGATGAATACAAAATAATTAAAACCTTCCTCATTGGAATCATATAAGATTTAAACATTTTATCCATGTAGTGCATTATACCAAGTTGACTATCATCCATAAAACATAACTAGTCTTCATAATATATTTCTTTCGCTAAGTTAGCCAAGACTAGTGTACACATCTAAAAATGGTCAAGGTTAACCAAACCTGTTAATTAATTAAATATGAATTATTTAATTAATATTCTTAAGTCATCTACATATAAATAAATTTAATTATTTATTTATATTATTCATCTTTCCAATTCTTCTAGTTTAATTAAATAAATAAGTTTATTTAATTAATGTTGCCTTCCTCTTAATTAATTAAATAGACTTCACAATTTACTTATATTAATTATCACAAGTTTAAATTCTAAATTTAAATGATATTCTTCATTTCACATTTAATTAAATATTTTCAATATTTAATTAAAACTTTTTTAAATTCTTCATTCTTCTCACATAATTGAATATTTTCAATATTTAATTAAAAGGCTTTTCATTTCTCTCACATAATTAAATATTTTCAATATTTAATTAAAAGGCCTTTTCATTTCCCACACATATTTAAATATTTATTTATTTAAATTATGGAGACATCTTCCATTTTGTCTCTTCATTTTCCATTTGTCTCTCGAAATTCCATCTTCTTTTCAAATTCTTGATCTCTCACCATTCATTTTAATAGGTTTGAACTCAACCGTTGATCTTGGCCAATTGAATTCTTGCCTTCAAAAATCTATAAATGCAGCCCTCTCATGAGTTGGAAAGGACCTTGAATCTCATATTTTCATGCATAGTTACTATAGTCACATTCATAGCATTTCAATTTTCATAGTTTAATCTTGTAGCAATGCATATGCATTTTTATTAATCTCATTCTCTCAAGCTGCCATTCTACAAGCTGCTGTTTTAAACAACTGAGAGTGAGCATCTTGAAATGAATCCTTGGAGATAGAGGACAATGGGATGAATTTCAAGAAGCTATGGTTTAGAGTTTGCATTTTGCTTTCCTTAATTAGTTTCTTTAATCTAATGTTTCATTGGTGTATTAGATTAGATTCAATTTTATTTACACATTCTAACGTACACATTTTTGGCACCCACCATGGGGCATCCCCTCGTATTAATCTTTTTCTTGCAGAAAATCTTATGGCTTTATAAGTGACGGACTAGAAAATTCACTTTGGCACATACGATCCTCGGTTTAGCGCATCCACAGACTGTTTCGGCTCATCCAGAGACTGTTTTCGGGCATCTAGGGACTGTTTTCGTGCATCCAAAGACTGTTTTCACGCATCTAGGGACTATTTTCGTGCATCTAGAGACTATTTTTGTGCATCTAGGCTCTATTTTAGTGCATACATGGCATCTTTTGGAGCATCCATGGAATGTTTTAGCACATACAGTTTCTGATTTTTTTTTTTAGTCAATTTTAAAATGGGCATATCTTGGTCATATTTTGGTCTTTTTCGAAGCTTTTTTTTTTGAAATGGGGTAGAATTTCATAAGCTATCTAATGGTGTAGATTATAGAGGACCATGGATCATGAAAAATAAAGAAAAATAATTATCACATGATTGTAACAAGTGTTTTTAAACACTTTGAGAGCAATTATAATCTAATTCTTAAATTGTTGTCTGGATCCGACGTGACCATGACCAGAGGTTTTATTGATGTATGGGGAATAAAATGAAGAAATCCTAGGATATAATTTTAAAATCTAGAATTTATCAATCCTGGGATAGTCACCACACGCTATTTTGCAATTAAAATGAACTTCATGTCTATTGTGAAGCAACATCTTCACTTAGTTTAAATCATTGTCATTTGGTGCTATAAAAAGAACATTATTTGCTTTATTTGTGGCAATAGGTCTATGCTCTCCCCTTAACTTGATGACCAAAATACTAGACTGCCTTTTCATTTTCATGCAATGTTTATGCTTTATTACATCCTTTAGAGGGCATGCTCTTGTGGGAAAAAGTACTCACCCAAGAGGAATGACCTAAGTGGGAACAACTAAAGCTAGGTTTTCCAACCCACTTTAATCAAAAGAAAATTCGGGGAAAGTCCAAAATTCGATGGTAGTGTGCAAAAATAACCATTTCCAAAACCTTTGTTCTAAAGGTTGGGAGGTCTCCTGAGGGAGTTTATCTATTGTCGCGCTGAACAGAAACCTTGACTATGAACCATAGTGTAGAAAGCCAACCATGTCAGTAACCAGACATCATTTTAATCACAGTGCAAGGGGAGGGAAGAATCTGCCCCCAAGACACTCACCATATAATCACCATGGATTGTTTGCTCAGGGGATTCGGTATCCACTTCCATCACCTTGAGTACGCACCAAGAAAAGACAAAAACACGAGTGCCCTCTAGGGGGTGACATGGTTCTGTGAGTCGATGC
Organism: Sequoiadendron giganteum; assembly: GCA_007115665.2. NCBI lineage: Eukaryota > Viridiplantae > Streptophyta > Pinopsida > Cupressales > Cupressaceae > Sequoiadendron > Sequoiadendron giganteum. The sequence continues at coordinate 257,227,899 of CM021105.1, forward strand.
GATTTTAAGCTATGGGCTGTGATTTCTATGATGCCCTATTTGACAACTAAGAGTGAGTCTGCTTGGAATGCTTATTTTGTTCAAAACCTGTGAAAATCTCAAGAACATACACTCAATGTTTTAGATTCTATGTCTTAAAACAATTGTCATCCTATTGCATGCTGTGTTTTCAAAATATTAATTCAGATAAGATCATCTAGAAAAAAAACAAGAATTTGGCAAATCAAACCATGAAATTTATGTTAAGGATTGGAAATAGAGCAAAACTTGGAAACATTAGGCTTTTGCAAAATCCTTATTTTCACAAACTATGATCAAAACATCACAAAGTGCAACATCACCTTTATTTCTGATTTCTAGTTTAATTCCCACAATAGGATCATCATCCTTCCAACCAGGGAATCACAAGCTAAAAATTAGAAATTTCTTTGGTCATAGAATTGTCATTCTATTCTGACTAATATATCCCACAAATTGCACTATCTCATTTTGTGATCAAAGTTAGTTGAAATTTGGTGTAAGCATATGCCTATTTCCAAAAAAAAAAAATCCTGAAAACAAAGAGGATGAAAGAAGGGGGATCCACTTTAAAATATGGGTGATAGGGAAGAAAATCTTGTTCATGGCTCAAATCAAGAGATAACAGAAGAAATGCTTCTAGAAGCTAAACAAGATCCACAATTTCTCTTAGCTATGGAAAAGATCTTAGAGCAAAATAAAGAAGGATATTTTCTTTTATTGGCAAAGCAAGGTGCCAAATTACCCTCTGACTACAATATGGAGAAAATTAAAGAGAATCCTAAAAAGAATTTGTATCTCCAAGCTACTACAATGATATAATGGACACTCTCCTATCCATACAAGATGACCATGTCCGTATAGCACATACTCATCCATCTACCCATGAGATGCTTTCTTTGGATGGACACATAGATGATCTTCATTCAAAACAAGAGTCTCATACTCTTATTGAGGAACAAGAGTCCCCTACTCTTAACATTTGTACACATGATCAAGAAATAGAGAAATCCAGAGACATGTCAGAAATGGGTCATGAAGAATTCTATAGAAGTGGTGAATCAAAAATATCATGTGAAAGCATATCAAGAATCAATCATGAGGAAGAATTTTATGTGGACAATGAATCATCAACACTTCTTAAAGAAACAATACAATCTGATATTTCACAAGATCAAGCTAAGGATATCAATCAGGCATTTATCCCATAGATAAAGGATCCTATCACTTATAAAGCTAGATCACTCACCTTTGTAAGGGAAAATCATCTTATCAATAAAGGAGCTATCACCTTTGAAGATCCACCACAAAGCAGAGAAGGAGCAACACCTTGTTTCCAAGGGAAATCATATCCTTTTGCAAATAAAATGTTTCAACAGATGAATTATCAAGGAAAAGGATTAGGCCTACATGAATAGGGTATCCTGGAACCAGTACAAATTATTGAAAATCCTAAGAATCAAGGCCTTGGTTACTCGACAATCAAGGGATATGAAAATATCAGTGATACTTCCACAAAATTGGGGGCAAATTCATCTCAAGCAAACGTCAACATAGGGAACATGAAGAATCCTTATGATGAAACTGATGTCAATACTACAACCCACCACATCATGAATCTTCATCCACCCATCACCCCATCCACGAATTGGGACCAGTGTCGAAAGAAAGAATTGAATCAAAGCATGAAGAATGTTATCAAGGAAAAAGAAGCTAAAGAGCATATAGGACAAATCAAATAGATATGGATACCAAAGAATACAAAGAAAAATTATCCCTATCAAACTCCATTAGTCAAAGAAACTATGGGGCAAAATCAAAAAGGGAAAAGTATCCATCAAAGATATCCACAAAGGAAAAAATAGGCTTCTCAAGCAACGTACAAAGTGTATCAAGCAGTTGGTCCAAATTCCATGCACACTTCCATATCCACCCATTATTCCTCATCTTCGCAAGTTTGGAGAGTCAAAGGTTCCAAACTATCGACCAATCCATCTTTTACTCCTAAACACACTCCATCCATGCCTCCATGCATGATATCCAATTCTCACATTGACCATGTATTAGCAGCGACCCTTCATCATAAGGATTTAGAAGGAACTCTATCATGATGTGCACACAAGGATGGGGTTAACTCCAGTATCAGCAAAGCAGATCAGAGATCTCAAAAGTTGCATTCAAGTGCACGTATCTTAGCAAAACAACTTCTTCAAGTAGGATACTGATGGCACATTATGACAAAAGCATCAACATCAGCACCACCAAGTGGTTCAGCATTAGCTTAAAATCTCTCAAAAAATACAAAAAAATCAGAAAAATGTCCTAAAAAAATGGTTACCTTGATGAAAACCGAGCAAATAGGCATCTTGTTGACAACAAAAAAATCAAAAATATAATAAATCCAAAAAAATCAGAAAAAAGGATTGAAAAATAGTAAAGAAAAAAATCGTCCTCTAGTGAAAACCACTACGGTGGCACTTTGGACAGGTACCATGATGAAAACCTAGAAAACAGGCATCATGTGTAGAATCGAGCATCTACATGCACCAATTCAGGAGAAAGCATCTTATCACATCCATAATAAAGCCAACATTCCATCCATATCATTTGTTCATCCATGAATCATTTATCTAACCCATTACCATCTATTTACATTATCTTGATCTTGACAAAGTTTGGTAAACACTTTACACTTGTTTATGGTAAACATCTTGACATGGGTCATTTTCCTATCCAATCCAAACATTATCTGAGTCTTGAAGCACTATCCAAGTGAGCATCCTTTGTTCAAACACCTTATCTTATTGCAAGATAATCCTTGGCATCCTTTGCATACTTACTGTATCTATCCATCCATCCATCCACCTATTCAAGAATCCACCCATGGCCATTCAAACATTGCTAGACACTAGGGGCAGATGTTTACATCTTGCTTCAGGAATGAATCTTGATATATATCCTCCAACTTATGTGGTGATCTAAACATTGGAAGACGTAAAATCAAATTGGTCAACCATTTGCGAGCCAAAAGATCCAAATCACTAGCCCATGGCATATTTTGACAAGAAGGCGCTCCTTATCAAGCTTTATCTTTCATCGAACATCAATCTAAACAATTCATATCAGTCACATCTAACTTGCATGTTAGTGTCACATCAAATCATCAAAATAATTTTGTTCCAAATCAAGCTTCATCAATCTTGATCAATTGAATCCAATCAATTATCACCTTGTTTGACTTAACACACTTAGTCAAGCTATCATCTTATAAACGAGTTTACTCTAGGATAACACAACTTCCTTGGGTTTACAAGTTCATTATCATCTTTTTTTGACTTAACACACTTATTCAAACTATCAATCCATCAATCTGATCAATCAACCTTAGCTTGGTTTTCAACAAAATCTCAAAATAGAGCACTGATATCGTCATGCAGTTTGCCTCTAGGAGCTTTTCTAGCAAGTAGTTGGCGACATGTGTCATGAATCAAAAATATCAGAAAGCAGCAAATCCTTGTCTAATCAAACTGAGTCTTCATGACTATTTTGTCAAATACTTAAAACAAATTGGATGATCTTACTCTGAATAAAATGAATGATAAACTTAACGCAAATCAATTGCAATTGTTTTTTTGATATTTGATGATATCATATATTTGGAGTGGTTCAATGATGTACTAAACTAGAATCACAAGGAAGAAGTATGATTTTTCTTTGCTTGCTATCTGTAAGCTAATCATTAGTATTGTGCAAATTTTTCATGGGACATGCTCTACAATGTATCATTGATGACATTTTGGAATTTGCATAGGAAAATGGTTAACTTTTGTCTGTTTTTGCAAGTAATACTCAGGTCATCTTGGTTCAATTATACCTTGATGCTTGTATTAACTTGCTATATCACACATAATGAAAGCAGTACTCAGGTCATCATTGGTGCTAACATACCCTTTGATGCTTGTACTAACTTCCAACATATCAAAAGGCTCAATGATGAAATGTAAAGCATAAAGCAGCTCACAAAATGACAACTTTACATTTTAGTTTGCATATTAAATAGGTCGCATCCATATTAGTTTGTGCATGATCATTATTATATCCATCACATCTCATCTGCATCATCTCAATCAATTCAATCTAGCACAAATTATTTAATCATACCTTTGGTCTTGTTCCTAGCCTTGATGCAAGCCTCGATCATCATCATCATTATCAGGATGTATCCTTCCCTAATCAACAACACTATCATCATCATCATCATCAATCCATCTCGGCTTGTAGTTTGACTGGGGCAACATCATACTCATTTTTTGAATCTATTTGTGTTTCTTTCTTCTCATTTTCTCTTACCAATCTCCTATCACTTATCATCCTCTCTTGTTCATCATTTTGCATCAATGCATCGAATCATTTATTTCAATTTCTTCTAATCAATCACATTGCTTCTTCTAATCAAATCAATCAAAACTACTATTTGTTTTCATATCGCATGGAAGCAGATTTATCAATTTCATCTAATATTTTTTTTTCATATCACATGGAAGAAAATTTATCAATCAAAATTACTATTTTTTTTTCATATCACATGGAAGCAAATTTATCAATTTCATCTACTATTTGTTTTTCATATCGCATGGAAGCAAATTTATCAATTTCAATTTCTATTTGTTTTTCATATCGCATGGAAGCAAATTTATCAATCATTTCTACTATTTGTTTTTCATATCGCATGGAAGAAAATTTATCAATAAAAAAGCATCATCAATCAGGGCAAAATCAAAGTTCTTCATCTTCATATCAATCTTTCAATAGGGGTTTTCATCAAATCATCTTTATCGGTCGATGAATCAGATAGAAAATCAGTAAAAAATTCCAAAAATCATCTTTATCTGATTCATCTCTCGAGGGGGCATATAGCATTGGTAATTTCTAAAAATCTGGGGCAAAATTATTTGAAGCAATGTGTAAAACACATCAATTAAAAGAGGGGCAAAATGTACACATCTAAAAATGGTCATGGTTAACCAAACCTATTAATTAATTAAATATGAATTATTTAATTAATATTCTTAAGTCATCTACATATAAATAAATTTAATTATTTATTTATATTGCTCATCTTTCCAATTCTTCTATTTTAATTAAATAAATAAGTTTATTTAATTAATGTTGCCTTCCTATTAATTAATTAAATAGATTTCACAATTTATTTATATTAATTATCACAAGTTTAAATTCTAAATTTAAATGATATTCTTCATTTCACATTTAATTAAATATTTTCAATATTTAATTAAAACACTTTTAAATTCTTCACTCTTCTCACATAATTAAATATTTTCAATATTTAATTAAAAGGCTTTTCATTTCTATCACATAATTAAATATTTTCAATATTTAATTAAAAGGCCTTTTCATTTCCCACACATATTTAAATATTTATTTATTTAAATTATGGAGAGATCTTCCATTTTGTCTCTTCATTTTTCATCTGTCTCTCGAAATTCCATCTTCTTTTCGAATTCTCGATCTCTCACCATTCATTTTAACAGGTTTGAATTCAACTATTGATCTTGGCCAGTTGAATTCTTGCCTTCAAAAATCTATAAATGCAGCCCTCTCATGAATTGGAAAGGACCTCGAATCTCAGATTTTCATGTGTAGTTACTATAGTCATATTCATAGCATTTCAATTTTCATAGTTTAATCTTGTAGTGATGCATATGTATTTTTATTAATCTCATTCTCTCAAGCTGCCATTCTACAAGCTGCTATTTTAAACAACTGAGAGTGAGCATCTTGAAATGAATCCTTGGAGATAGAGGACAATGGGATGAATTTGAAGAAGTTGAGGTTTAGAATTTGCATTTTGCTTTCCTTAATTAGTTTCTTTAATCTAATGTTTCATTGGTGTATTAGATTAGATTCAATTTTATTTACACATTCTAATGTATAGAACTAAAATTCAATTCTCCAAACCAAAAAATAATTCTCAAAGAAAACACTTTCCAGATTTGAGAACACATTAATTTCCCATCATGTTGTTGGCAACAAAAGGGCATACAACTAAGAGAGGGGGGTGAGTCAGTTTTCACATAATTTTAAACTTATTAACCTTAATTATTAGATCTGATTATTAACAATGAAAGCATGAATCAACAACACATCAAAAGCACACATAAAACCAAGATTTTTTTGCGTGGAAACCCTATTGGGGGAAAAACCATGGTGGAGGTTAATCCACAAGTTATATATTGTTAAAAGTATAAGAATAATATATGGGGAATGCACATTCATTTAGGTGCACTACCTAGAGCACACTGCCCAAAGGAAGACTCATTATCTTACATAAAATATTCAGATTAAAAATATCTAAAGAATTTGAACTAAGAAATTAGCTTCTGCAAAAGCTTGATTACAGTTCCAATTAAGCACATGAACACTTCCTCACTATCTTTCACTCTTATTCACACTCTGCTCTTCCTTCAATTGATCTGAACCTTTTTCACACATAGGGCTCACACACTTCACATCTCACATACATCACACATTTCTCAAATGAAGAAACAAACATTTATATATATTCGCAACAAGAAATTACATTTCTTTATGTCGGCTTCAACATAATAATAAAATGAATGCAAATTGTTGGCTCAATTCATAAACAATACTCAATGCGCACCAACCAAAGTAGTCCACAACATACTAGAGACCCAAAAAAACATCCTTGAATGTGAAAAACCTTAAAATATTCTTTCTCGAAGATCCGCAACACGCTTCAAACACCTTGTCGGCCATGAAAATGAAAAACATGAACACACAAGAGAAAATCTTAGATCACGAGCACAATGATCAATTCAGACATGCAACACAAATAGAAAATCACAGTAACATACACAACAAATTAGATTATCAAAATCAAATTATCTTCTTCCATGAAGACCATTTATAGTAACAGAATAGCTATCAGAACACAAAAACTTATAACTTCCCCAAATCTTCATGCCCACCGCTGAAAATTTTGAAGTAGAAACTAGATAGGCTCAAAAACAAACCCTTTAATCCAGAACATATGATCACCAACATACTAAACTTTATACCATACTAATCTTCACTGCTTCATAGACAACCTGTAACATGTTTATTACAATTTTCTCAATATCCTCTACATATACAACTTTAAATGCATCAATGCTAATAGTGTTGACATCAATTACAACCACATATCAGTAACTTGACCACAACATCCAAAAATCTCACCCTTTGGAATTGATGGAAACACATGATGTGAAAAATACATCGTCAATGCAACCAATGATTCTTTCACGGTAAGTGCACCAATCTGTGATACAATTTTGACTCTTAAGATGCCACTTTTTTTCTAAAATCAGAAAAATCTGATTTTCACGAGAAAATGAAGATAGTTATGCTCAAAATTTCAAGATGCAGCAAGAACAAAAGTTGAAGTGCTCCGAGTCTAGTTTCTAAGCTACTATTGTTTTTTGAAACTAATGAAGATTAAGGGTCTCAAAAAGGGGGGGGGGCAAAACAGGTCTTGTTTTTATCAAAAAAAATAGCATAGCGCCTGAGGGCTCCCCCCTTTTTGATTGACTTTTTTTTAGAATTTAAAAAATCCCAATGGTGAGAAATTAGCTAACACCATGTAGTTTATCCTCATTCTTTTGGATAATTTTTTTAATGAATATATAATATTTTTTGAATTTTCAAAGTGGACACATCCTGAAAAGCTGAAATTTGAGCGTGATCCCCCCTAATTTTTTTGCAAACTAATCAAAAATTGATTATTTTTTTCATCACATGTAGAATGGAGTCTAGTTTCAAAAAATGTAATTTGTTTCACCTTTCGATGAACGGGTAAAAATCTATCCTAAAACTAGCACATGTTGGTTTTTGACCAAAAACAGAGGCATTTACAATAGAAGCCATGGATCAAAACCTTAAATAAATAAAAATTTAAAAATAATTATATATTTAGATAGCTAAGAGAGAGGTTAACACTATCATAGTTTTTTTATAAACTTGCATTGAAAGACGTGTAAATGAGATGGGGAGCACAAACGAAAATATGAGGAAATTTGGAAAATCCTATCAATTAACACGTCCAAAGTAGGCCATTTGGTGAGCACCAAATTTGGCGCTTTCCAAATGGCCTGCTTTGCACAAAACCACAATTTCTCATCTTTGGTCAACAAATTTGATAATGCTTAGATTGCATAGTTTATGATCATAGATGGATAGTCAAGGTTTTACCTTTAATACCTTCTCTAACTCATTACTGTAACTGGATAACTCTTTATCCCTCTGAAGTCTCTATCTCTCAGGTCTCACTCCCTCCCACACAACCTAGATTACTCTCTCAGTCCAATCCCCTCTCTTAGGTCTCTTTCCCTCCCACATAGGTACCTAAATAAATCTATCTCACTCCAACCCCCTTTCTCACTCTCCCTCTCTCTCTCTCTCCCTCTTTGGTATTTTTGTCTCTCTCACTCCATCTCCCTCTCTTAGGTTGTTATATTTCTCTCTCTCTCTCTCTCAAGTCTCTCCCTCCTACCTCCTCTCCCTATCTTAGGTCAATCACTCACTCCATCTATATCTCTCTCATTCCCTCTCTCTCACTCTCTCTTAGGTATCTCCATCCCACCTCTCTCTCTCTCACACACACACACTCCCTCCCTTTCTCTCACTCTCTCCCACTCTATCTCTCCCTCCCACCCCCTCTCCCTCTCCCTCTCCCTCTCTCAAGTATCTCCATCCTTCCCCCTCTCCCTCTCACAATCACTCCCTCTATCTCTCTTCCACTCCCTCCCTATCCCACTCCCTCTATCTCTCTCCCTCTACCTCTCCATCTCTCTCAAGTATCTCCCTCCCACCACCTCTCCCTCTCTCTCTCTCTGAATTCCCTCTCTCTCTCATTCCATATATCTCTCTCCCACTCTCTCTCCCTCTCCCTCTCTCTCAAGTCTCTCCCTCCCACCCCCTCTCCCTCCCTCTCTGTCTCTCAAGTCTCTCCCTTCTACCTCCTCTCCCTCTTTCAAGCCTCTCTTTTTCTCTCTCAGTCACTCCCTCTATCTCTCTCTCACTCCCTCCATCTCTCTAGAATCCCTCTATCCTAAGTACTCCCTCTCCCTCCCGCCCCCTCTCCATCTCTCAAGTCTCTCTCTCTCACTCCTTGTATCTCTCCCATCCCTCTATCTCCCACTCCCTCTCTCTCCTACTCTCTTAGGTCTCTCCTTCCCACCCCCTCTCTCCCACTTTGTCTCCCTCTCCTTCTCTCTAGGGTTTCTCCCTCCCACCCTCTCTCCATCTCCCTCTCTCTTGTGTTTCTCCCTCCCACCCCCTATCCCTCCCTCTCTCTCTCTCTCTTTCTCTCTCTCTCTCTCTCTCTATGTCTCTCCCTCTCTCTCCCACTCCCTCTCTTTCCTCCCTCTCTCTGTCTCCCTTTTGTCTCTCTCCCTCTCTCTCAGGTCTCTCCTCCCACCCTCTCTCTCCCTCTTTTCTCTCTCAAGTATCTCTTCCTCCCATCTCCTCTCTCTCTCTCTCTCTCTCTCTCTCTCTCTCTCTCTCAAGTCTCCCCTCCTACTCCCTCTCCCTCTCACAGTGACTACCTCTATCTCTCTTCCACTCCCTCCCTCTCTCACTCCCTCTCTCTCTCTCTCTCCCTCTCCCTCTCCCTATCCCTCTCCCTCTCCCTCTCCCCCTCTCTCAAGTATGTCCCTCCCACCACCTCTCCCTCTCTCTCTCTCTCAAGTAGAGGGTTTAGGGATTAAGATTTAAGGGTTGAGGGTTGAGGGTTGAGGGATTAAGAGGGTATGGGGGTTGAGGGATTAGGGTATAGGGGTTCAGGGATTAAGAGGGTATAGGGGTTCAGGGATTAAGAGGGTATAGGGGTTGAGGTATTAGGGTTTAAGGGTTGAGGGTTAAGGGTTGAGGGATTAAGATTGTAGAGGAGTTGAGGGATTAGGGTTTAAGGGTTGAGGGTTGAGGGGTTGAGGTATTAAGAGGGTATATGGGTTGAGGGATTAGGGTTTAAGGGTTGAGGGTTGAGAGGTTGAGGGATTAAGAGGGTATAGGGGTTGATGGGTTGAGGCATTAAGAGGGTATAGGGGTTGAGGGATTAGGGTTTAAGGGCTGAGGGTTAAGGTTTGAGGGTTGAGATTGTATGGGGTTTGAGGGATTAGGGTTTAATGGTTGAGGGTTGAGGGATTATGGTTTAAGGGTAGAGAGTAGAGGGTTTGAGTGATTAAGAGGGTATAGGGGTTGAGGTATTAGGGTTTAAGGGTTGAGGGATTAATATTTTTATGGGGGTTGAGGGATTAGGGTTTAAGGGTTAAGGGTTAAGGGTTGAGGGTTGAGGGATTAAGATGGTATAGGGGTTGAGGGATTAGGGTTTAAGAGTAGAGAGCAGAGGGGTTGAATGATTAAGAGGGTATAGGGGTTGAGGGATTAGGGTTTAAGGGTAGAGGGTAGAGGGGTTGAGGAATTAAGAGGGTATAGTGGTTGATGGATTAGGGTTTAAGGGTTGAGGATTAAGGGTTAACGGATTAAGATTGTATGGGGTTTGAGGGATTAGGTTTTAAGGGTTAAGGGTTGAGGGTTGAGGGATTAAGAGGGTATGTGGGTTGAGGGATTAGGGTTTAAGGGTTAAGGGTTAATGTTATAGGGTTTATGGTTTATGGGTCCCACACCCTGACTCTCCCACTCCCTCTCTTAGGTCTCCCCCCCACCATAATTGAATAAATTATTTCCCTCTCAACTCTCTCTCTCTCTCTTGGGTCTCACTCCCTCCTATGCTACTTAGACTAATCTGTGTCACTCAAATTCCCTCTCACAATCCCTCTCTATCAAGCCTCACTTGCCTCCCACCCTACTCTCCTAGGTCTCTCCTTCCCACCCCATCTCTCCCACTTTGAATCCCTCTCCTTCTCTTTCAAGTGTCTCCCTCCCACCCTCTCTCCCTCTCTCTCTCTTAGGTTTCTCCCTCCCACCCTCTCCCCCTCCCCCTCTCTCTCTCTCAAGTCTCTTCATCCTATCCCCCCCTCTCTCTCTCTCTCCCACTCCATCTCTCTCTCACTCCCTCCCTCTCTCTCCCACTTTGTCTCTCTCCCTCTCTCTCAGGTCTCTCCTTTTCAAAACAACATATTTGGCACTCACCAAGTTTGGAGAGTGCCAAATTTGGTGCTCTCCAAATTTGGCCAGTGCCAAATGTGTTTTACCTTGAAATGGTAAAATAGGGGTTGACCTTGTGATTTAGGCCCACATTCTCCTATATTTATTTGGTTCAATGCTTTATCCAAGTCAGAAATGCCTTTTTTATGCAATTCACTTCATATTGTACCAATCTATGCTTGATCCATCACCTTTTTACCATCAATCTGCATGGTAGACAATGTAGAAGAAGACATTTTGAAGTTTCTACATAATTTTACATTATCTGAGGTAATATATTCATTTTGGTAATATTGAAATGTTTATATTTAGTATATTTGTTTGTTTTTGACAATATAAACTAAATTTATTTAATTATTTTATTAATCATAACAATTGGACATAGAAGTCAAAATTGAATTAGATGGGATTTGCATAAAAAGTTCAATTTTCATGAGTTTGAAGAACAAAAAATGAAAAAACATGACATTTACTTAACATAAATTTACTTATGAATTCTATTTTCTTTTCTTATAGTAGTCCATTTCCAGCATGGCCAATGGAATTCACTCTATTTCATTTTATTTTCAACTAATTTGGAAAAAAAAAATTCAACTAATTTGGAAAAACTAATAGCTTTCATCAATGTTAATGCAAGTGTCCATTAATTTTTTTGTTCCATTAAAAATTCACCTTCATCACATGTGATTAGATAAATTCAAGTGAATTGACATAGTTGTTAATGCAAGTTTCCATTCATTCATACCATTTACCTTTCTAATAAATAAAAAAATGGGAAATTTTGTGCAATTGAGAATCCTTATTGTCTTTCTAAGTTACCTCATTACCAAAGAAATAGTGGATAATTATAAGATATAGTATCACAAACCCTTCTTTGAATTCATATTCTTCATGACTTTGTTGACAATCAAAAATTTGGTTTTGAGAACAATAAACACAAGATTCTCTAGTTTTCATTTAGCTGGCAACAACTTATACCCTAGGTTTGTGATGCGAAGCAAGGAGACAAAACCTTCAACAATCATAATTAGATCAGTTTCAAACAATCTTCAATCTCAAAAACCTCAATTCAATGTTGAACTAAACAATTCACATTCACTTCCTTGTAGCATTCAAAATAGATAAAATTGTTCATATCTTATCATATCTTAGTCACTGGAATGCTCTCTAATGCATCTAAACACTAAACCCTTGTTTTAGTCCTTTCTATTCTTGAAACAAGGAGGGTTTATTCAAAATCAACGTTCCAAGCCTCTGGTGCAGGAGCACCTTGTAAGCTCAATTTTTTTAAAAAGGTCATATTTAGTGAGAATGGTCAAATGATATGATTTTAGTTAGTGTTGAGTATATTGTGTTCAGTAAGGTCTATTAGACCATTTTATAATGTATTTGTAGCTAACAGAGTTTAGTTGTGTCATAGCTTGCAATTTGGCTAAATGTGGTCAAAAAAGTTGTAGAGTTGGAGGGAGTTGGAATGAAATCAAAATATGTATAATAGCCTTCAATTCCTTGAAGGAGAGGTTGTTGGTTGATTTGTACCCCATTTTTTTTATCAAGAAGAATGTTATTTTCTACAAATTTATTAGTTTCTCTCACTTTTCTTATTGTTGTATGACTTGTACGAACTCTAAGATGATATGAAACTAGTTGGATGTTGTAGAGTAATGAATTAGCTTTCATTTTCACCTATTTAGAGGTTCTAACTCTTTGTATAGCGAAAGTTATATTATTTTTACTGTTGCTACCTACTTTCACAGTGTTCTTGGATTGAAGGGTTTCATTATGTAATTCGACCAATTACCCTTTTTCTGCCTACTTTAACTTGTGGAATGGGTTCTCTAACTTTTAAATAACATGCCTAACCTATTTAGAATGTTGCGAGGTCAAGGTTGGGTGTTTGGGATGATGTTCTAGGACTGTAGCAAGGTCTGTTCATGGTGAAAATTAGGGCTTCAAGTGGTTTTTTGACAAAATGTGGGAAGGAATGTCCATGTAATGTATTATTCACCATGTGAAAGGTTTGGTAAGTGTGTTTGGTGCTTTGGATGGGTCTAGCAGGTCTGAGAGATAGGAGTTTCATTAAAACCCCAAGTATTTTGCTTGAAATTGAGGGTTTGGTGTATTAGGGGTCTAGAGATCTTGGACCTAGAAATAAATCAGGAAATTGGAGGTTTTGACACATAAAATACTATTTTTGAGGATTTTGAGTGAATATGTAGTGTTTAAAAGGTACTCTCTTTGTAAATTAGGCCAATTGAATAGCCTTTTCCAAGGTGGGTCTATTGGAAGTCAATGTTGGTCCAAAGGAGTTGATGTTGGGGTTTACCTATGTTTTATAACTTGCAAATGTGTATCTTAATCATCCCCGATTTTGTCAAGTGTTTTGGAAAATCTTGGTGAAAATTCCCTTGAACCAGGTTACCTATGCTACAAGGGAAAGCTTGGTAGAAGTTTGGATTTTCAGTTGAACATCTATTTTTTCTTTGGAATCTGATTGATTCTCATTGATTTGGTGTATTGAATGGTTTCCACCCCTCTCTGCATCAAAAATGGTGTTTCTTGGTAAGTTAAGTGATCAAGTTGTGTGTAAGTCTATAAAGACCCTTCCTCTAAATCTTTGAACAAGTTCATTGTGGATCCCTACATGTACTGCATCAACCTCTAGCTACTTTTCCAACTCTTCAAACACACTCAAAATAACTACTCTAATATCTAATGCTACAGACATCTAACTCCATCATGTATGAAAAATATTGTGTAGCATAGACATGTTTGATAATTCCAAACAGCTCGCTACCTTCTTGCATAAAATGCTTTGGTGTGTTTCATATTTAATGCAATGTAATCAATGATATCAATATTTTCATAAAATGCATTACTTCCTTTGGTTCTATGTGTGTTTGTGAACATGTAGCATTCAAGGTCATGTCAAGGAAATGACCGAAGCCTCTAACACTCAAAGAACGTGTAGTTAAAAATGAAAGGAGAAGAGAATAAAAAAAATGTAGCTTGTGAAGCAAAGGAATTGTAGCCCATACAACCAAAAATTCCCATGCAATCTAAGAGGGATGTCAAATTGGAAAAACAAAGGGCATGAATGAGGAAATTTCGTGGAAGGACATGAATGGATACTGAAGGGGGCACATCATCAAACATAGGTGAAGCTCAATGCACATCCCTAGTTGAAGACATGTCGACAACAACATGTGGTGTTCCAGGTACATCGGAAATCACATCTCCAATTGAAGACACACCATCAACAACATTGCGTTTTGAAAGTACATTAACAAACACATCTCTATTTGAAGGCACTCCACAAATGACATCTCAAGTTGGAGGTACAACATCGTTTACATGCCAATCTCAAGGTATGTCATTGATTGCACCTCCAATTGAAGGTACGCGATGTATCCTCGATGTTGTTGACCTTCCCAATGTTGACACAAATTTACATTTGAGAACTCCTCCTAGATTTTTGCATATAAAACCTACATATTTTTAATGATATTGATTACATTGTTTTGAAATGGATGCCTAATAAGATTCCAAAATGTACATGTCAAAGATATGAACAGAGGATATGGAGTTTGTTTTTTGCAAAGCTAAGTGAGCGTGAAAGATGCCAACTATTTGTTGAAATGATGAGGAAAATAAAATTTAGGCCCACCATGAAGGCTCTTGGGCTAAGATTTTTGAATGACTCAAGTGAAAATTCCATTGTAAATAACTTGATGAGTGCATAGAAGAGTGTGGGTTCCACCTCATGCACGAAGGATAGTTGTGCCACACGATGTGTGATGGCAACAACACTGTTAAGCAGTCAAACAAGGAACAAGGTGAACCTTACAAAGGCAAGTAAGTCTTTGAAAATAAGTAGATCATCTCTAATGAGAGCCAAAGGAAGGCGTGAAAGAGTGGAGGATCCAAATAGCAATGAGTTATGGGAATTCTCAAGTAGAGTGCCACATAAAGACACAAGAATTGCTCAAGGCTTGAGATATTTAATTGTGAATTATTGGAAGTATAACACAAGGAACTCTCCTAATCAAAGAGATGTTGTAAGAAGGAGAATTGGTAGTAAAAAACATGAGCCACATCCAATGCATTTTTTGGATACCACTCAAATCCAATTTTTTGCTGATTTTGTACACAAGTTTCCTGAAATTTAAATATGTTAAAGGTATTTTGAAATGCTAAAGCCTTTTTATGTCAAAATAAATCACACATGCACTACTTGTTTTTGTAAGGTTCATATTGAATTTTCTAACCATTATGATGTTTATTGACGTATATGTGTAGATATGCATACTGACAATGTTTTGCAAGAACGTAACATAATGCCTCCACCTAAATCGTCAAGGAGATTTTTGTCTTCCATTTTATGTGAAAGAGAGGATGGTCAAATTTTCTTACAAAAAATAATGTTTGGATGGCACATGTGATCATTTTGGTGGCATGCAACATTTTCCAATTTTCCAACACATGGTTAGTACACACACAATTGGAGACAAAATTGTGGAATTTGGCAAATATAAGATAGTGGCATACAGTCTAAAAAATGGGAAAGAAGAAAAGAAGTGTGAACTGGTCAGCTATAAGATTCTAATGTATCAATTGATGGGAATTTTTCATGATCAGGTGGTCTATGAGTATGCAAGGCATGCACACAGAGCATAATGGTTTGACACACAGTTCAAGTTATGCAAGGACACATTTCCACTTCATCATATCATTTCATTTGTCGACTTCATTGAGAACTACACACTACAACCATAGAATGAGGTGCAATCATAGTACTACAACTCCATGTAGGTTTCTATATTTGTGCATATGGCATTCATTCATGCAAATGATAGTATAGAGGAAAATAGGAAAGTATTGAGGGAGTATCACTTTTACATCAGTGATGATCGCACACATTCTACAAATTTTGTGCAAGGTTGCTTTAATATGTTTTATGCTGATCTGGCTAGCAGGGGCATATCATTTAGTCAGCATATCATATGGTCAGATAATTGTACATCACAATTCAAGAATGCAAAGAATTTTTTACTGGTTGAGCAGGATGCATAGGATTAGTGTTGTTCAACATATGTGGAACTTATCAGAGGCTGGCATGGAAAGGGGGAGCATGATGGAGCAGGTGCATGTATCAAAAGAGACCTAGCACGAGAAGAGTTAAAGTACACAAATAGTGTAAAGTTGACAGATGCAAGATCAATTATCTAGTGGTGCAATGGTGCAATGGGTCTAGGTAGTGAAGGTAATTCTTTCGTTTGTAGATTTTTTCATTTAGTAGATGATGCTAACATTGCAAAATATGTGGATTGTTGTACACTAATAGGATCGAGCGAGCTACACTCTTTTAGAAGCTCCAATGTAGGTACATGGACTATCCATACAAGGAAGATGGCATGATTTTGTTATGCATGTACACTTCAATCATGGAATGATTTCGAGTCAACAGAGAGGGTTGATGAATGGTCTATAAGAAGTCTAACCCCACTTGACACTTATCAGCTCTCGGTGACTCTACAAATCACGGAGATGAAATAATCCATTGACTTTGATAATGTATCGGACCTACTAGAACTAGGTAATATATCTTACTTACAAGTTTTATTATGTTGCTCAGTAAATACATCTAACAAGATGAACATATCAATGAAGGGCACATTTATGCGTTGATTGTAGATGAAGACAATGAAGAGGGTACATATTATTATCCATGTCATTGTATCAAGGTCAAAAAGAAATTGGATTCCCTAAATATAGATGAAAAAAACATAGAATATCCTATAGGTTCGGTGATTGTTACTGGAACATGGATTCGAAGGTATCCAGTTAAGAATGTTGCAATTTGGTTGTTTGAGGACTTCAACATGCATCAAAAAATTATTTGCTACTCAAACCTTGTTGTCACCACCAATGTTCATTTGATCAAATATAAGGGTAGACTTGCAAACAAGAACTTGTGGAAAGTGCATGAGTCTTACCATGAGGCAATACTAGACACAATAAAGAGTAGAGCGAACCTGGATGGTTCCCTGGATTGATTTTTAAGTATGCACATTGAATTTGTAAAGTCATGTTATTGATCACTCTTTTAGACCAACACCTTGTAATCAAGCTTTCTCACCATTAGTGTTTGATGTCATATGCATTTATGACTGTCATTGATCCTTTTTTGATTGTGACCATAGGTAATACTGAAGTTTGTCAAAGTATATAAGAAAAGAACATTGGTTGGTGGTGCAAGTGTTCAATGGTATGAGAAACATTGGTTGCTGGCACATTTTCTGGTTGTCAATCTTCTCTTTCTTTTCCATCTTGTAGATTTATCAGATTCTTATATGCTACATGTTTTATGTTAAGCCTCTCAGTGATATATTTGAAATTTATACGTAGGGTCATCAAGATATGATAAAGTAGTGAAGGGGCACATCACCATTGTAGGACCTTCAATCGACCTCCTTATCTAGCATACATGAATGTGATAGTAGGTCTTGTCAGCTATATGACTGACATTATTTAGTTATTTCTCTTTTAATGATTTTTATGTGAGTCTATGTCTAAGATTGAGAAGCTTTTGCAAGTTTTTTGTGGACCAAATTCCTATGATACTACACAACTAGAGAGAGGCTACTACCCATGTGTTTCATAGGGATCAAGGTATTTACATGTATTTGAACCATTTTGGAATGCAAATAACTGGGCCAGCTGAGGTGGAATGGAGAAACAAAACTGGGTAGTAGCTCCTTTTGTTTCTTCTCAAGTACAATATATCTCATGATTTGTGTTACAAATGGGAGGATTATTTCCCTACATGTATTGATACAAGTATTGACAAATGAGAAGATTTTCAAGATGTTCTTCCATCACTATTGTAATATTTGTCATTGACTTAGTGTATCTTTTGATATACAAAATTTATGAGAAATTAATACATGCAAATGCGTATATTCCTTAATATATGCCTCAATTAAATGTGTATATTACATTTAAAATTAGTTGTAATGCTTCATGGTTTACATTTAAAATTGTGTTCAAGGAAAAACATGTGTATTTATCAGTAAGAATGAAATAATGTCTAATATAATTATAGAAAGGCATATTTTATTGCCCCTACTGATGCAGAGGTGGTGGTAACCCAAGACACAAATTGGCACAACTTCTCTCAAATATGCCAAGCAAGACATCAAATTTCAATTAACTCAACCTTGTAAAATAACATCAAACTCAACAAGGACCCTACAGAGGTTATCAACATCCAAGCAATGATAATTAAATAAACTTTGCACAATCCCCCAGAAAAATTCATTAAATTGGCAAGCTAGTGAGCACACTGGCTTTCCAAATCCATAGGGTTGACAAGGTAGCAGCAGCATATGCCTCATATAAATCAATGCAACCTAGGTCATCTCTAACATACCTCAATTCCACTTAAGACTCCTTTAGAGAAACTTGCTAAAAACTTGAAAACAACATTGTCCAACCTCACTTTTTCATGTAAAAACACCCCAAATGCCACCTAGGGCATCACCAAAAATTGGTATATGCACCTCCTGATGTAGAGTAGATCACCAAAGATGTGATTTGACATAAATTCTCTCAAATATGCCCACTAAGACATCAACATTCACTTGAATCAATAGGGTACCTCAACTTCCCAACCATGGACTCTTGAAAACAACATTAGGCCTTAACTTCCTTGTAACCCTATCAACTAGGAAAATCAACAATAAAATTGGTTGGAGAAAAGAACCAGACAATTGAAACAAGTTTTAGACCCCCTATGCAGACCTCTTCAAACCCCCAAGACCTCAGGGTATGACATTCAACAAAAGAACTACTATGGACCAATCTATAACTCCACAAGGGGACCTAATGAGGCTATTCCAAACAAGAACCAAGGTATCTAGGCACTCCCCATGATGTAAAGTGGATCACCCAAATAGGATAGATGACACAACTTCTCTCAAATATGCCCACTTGGACATTTCACCAAACTCACAATAGGGTAACCTTGCCACTTGACATGGGATTTTTGCCAATCAGACTGAGATAGAGGTTTAGACTAGATTTGTTACCCCAAAACATGTTTCTTCTGACCACTCCAATAAATAACACCGTAACTTACACCTAAGGAATTCCATTTTGTCATTGCTCTAGCCTTTAGGCCTCTTATACCCTTAACCCTTGTAGCACTGCTCGATAGGACAATCAAGACAAAACCCACATACAAGCCTGTACCAGGCCCAAAGCACTGAATTTGGACAACAAATGGATGCCCCTACAAAGTCTCAAAGCCTCGCTTATTGATGACCAAAGGTAAATTCACAATAAGCCAAAAGGTAACGCTACAAGGTAGGCCTAATAGGCTGCTCAACTAACTAAATACTAACTTTTAAAACAAGTAACCACTGCATTTCAAATTTGAAACTTTAGACTCCTCCAACCTAATGACTACAACTAATGACCTCTAAAACCACACAAATGGCTTGTAAATAGCCTTATTACATCAACAAAACTCCATTCTTACACACTCATATACAAATACACAAATTTTCCTTCAAAGGCTACAAAGACAACTTCTAGTGCAAGATTGAAATTTTCACATTTTTGATTAGTAGACCCAAAAATCATCCTAAAACATACCTAATGGTATTAATTGGCTTTATTCAATGCAAAGCATGCTCAAAATACCCACAAAAACCTATTGACCAACCTATTAACCATCAGATAATCAAATATTGAGGGTGAGGTGTAGGCAAGGGTTTATTGAAAAACCATACTCCAAACCTTCCCACAACCAACCAAAGCCTGAAAAACCTTCAAAAAGGTCTGCAAAGGCTTAAAATTTCAAGAGATATCGCTGCCCCCAAATATTTCTTCAAACCCTAGCACTAAACCACCATTTTCCACTAAAAAATGCGCCATTTGACATCTACGACATCACCTAAAAACCCTCTATTCACCTCCCTTGCACAAATTTTTTTTGCACACATGTTTAATAACCCTAAATAAGCCTTTCCATTGAATTACAGAAGCATAGAGTGGGTGGAAGGCTTAATATGATATTTTAATGCACTCAAAACCCTTAAAATAGGGTATACAGAACGACCCTCAGTAATTTGCTTCTAAAATGCACAAAATCAGTTGAAATCCAACCAAACTAAAAATAAAATAGAGTTAAGTATCCTTCCCACCTAATTCCATTGAAAAGATAGCACAATCACTTTGAGATACGTTCAACCGATTCGATCTCTTAAGGGTCCAAAGTGCAAAAGGGCAGCAATATTTGACAAGTTATTACTCGTAAATCATGGTCATTACAAAATCTCTATCTGAACCTATGAGATCATGTTGGACCCCTCTACAATAACCTCTCTTGTTTTTTTTATATTGGAGGCATTTTCCTGTGCTAGCGAATTTTCACTTGGGGAAAAAGTTGTCAAATGCTAGTTGAAAGTTGCAAAGTGGTACAACTTTCATTCTGTAGCTCATTTGACCAAATGGATTATTCCAATGCATCCAGGTGGGTACATTGATGCTAGGCATGGTCCTCTTTTGCTCCCAAACATGCGAAATCACTCTGAGCTATGTTCAACTAAATCAATCCCTCAAGGGTCCAAAGTGCAAAATGGCTATGAACTTCAGCATGCTAGTATTCGGGCACCGTTATTCTTAGAAACTTCTTGTTTGAGCCTATGGGATCATGTTGGAACCTTCTACAATAACCTCTCTTGGTTTTTCTATCTCAGGGGCATTTTCCTGTGGTGGCAAATTTTCACTTGGGGAAAAAGCTGTCAAATGCAAGTAGTTCAAAGTTAAAAAGTGGTGCAACTTTCATTCTTTAGGTCGTGTGACCAAACGAACTGTTCCAACGAATCCGAATAGGTATTTTTACACTAGGAATGGTCCTCTTTCACACCCACACATGTTGAATTGCTTCGAGCTTCATTCAACCAAATTGATCCCTTAAGGGTCCAAAGTGCAAAATGGCTACAAACTTCAGCATGCTATTACTCAAATACCGTGATTCTTAGAAACTTATTGTTTGATCCTACAAGATCGTGTTGGGCCCATCTACACTAATGTCTCTCAATTTTTGCTATCTCAAAGGAATTTTCCTGTGGTGACAAATTTTCACTTGGAGAAAAAGTTGTCAAATGCAAGTAGTTGAAAGTTGCAAAGTGGTGCAATTTTTGTTTTGTAGCTTGAGTGACCAAATGAATTGTTCCAATGCATCTAAATAGGTATATTTATGCTAGGCATGGTCCTCTTTCACACCCAAACATGTGGAATCGCTTTGAGCTACATTCAACCAGATCAATCCCTTAAGGGTCCAAAATGCAAAATGGCTGCGAACTTCAACATGTTATTACTTGGACACCATGATTCTTAGAAACTTATCATTTGATCCTACGAGATCATATTGGGCCCCTCTACAATAAACTCTCTCAGTTTTTGCTATCTCAGAGGATTTTTCCTGTGGTGGAAAATTTTCACTTCAGCATGCTTGATAGGCTTTTGTTAGGTCCTACTACTTTAGAATAATTGAATGTCAATTGTTGATTGGGCAGTGTCCAAGGCAATTTGTAGAAGGAGATGATTCAAACAACCCATTTTATATTTTCAGTTTTTCTTTTAAACTACAAAAGTCGAGACTAAACCAACGCCATTACTACTTAACTCGAAAATGATCTTACTCTAAGAAAATCAAGGAATACTAAATTAAACGGCATAAGAAAACTAATTTAGAAAACATTACTACTAAACTAGAAAGCATGGAAACAAGTAAACTAAATAATTGGTAAATTTTAGAAACAAAAAAGTAAAGAAATAAACGATTAAACATTTTTTAAATAGTAAAGTAATATTATCAACTATAGAAGAAAACTTATACAAATTAAAGACAATGGTGCTCCGGAACAACTGACTTGACTCTTCAACTACTTGTTATTTCCTACTGAACAAAAAACTATCTTAAACAAAGGGAATAACTTAATCAATAAAATACTTATCTATCTAGGCTAACTCCCCTCAAGTGGCCAGCTCGCGAGCTACTACTTCATCTTTAACTCACAGAAACTACAGATTCTCAAATCCTCTTACGACATACAGTCACCATCATTCGAATTCAATAGTTACCAATAAATAGAAATCAGATAACTCATTTCAATAGTGATTTGTGAATCCATGTAAATAGCATAACGATACTTCCTCTCTATCTGTCCCTTTATTACTTATAAAATTATAGTTTTATAGATAAATTTCTAACTAAATCCTAAATTTAAGATGGCATGGATAGCCATTGAAAAATTCTTCCTTAACTTAAAACTAACTTAATGTCTTTAAAGATTTTTAAAACATGTAGAAGGCTCGAGAAGAGCCATAAAGTTTTGAACAACAAAATTTTAAAGAATTGAAACTAAATCTTCAGTGCATCATCCAGGCATCTAGGAGTGGGTTCGCAACATTACTTTGAGGCATGTGCTGGCTAAACTTCTGCAACAGCTGCATGATGACCTATTAATCCCTACCAAAATGCTCAAATCAACCCATTAAACCTGCTTTGGACAATTTCCTCAATTGATCAAAAGAAAGAAAGAAAGCATAATTTTTCTTAAAATAAGTAATTACTTGTCCTAAAGTTTAATAAATTGGCATAGACTTAGGATTGAATTAGCAAGAGTGAGCTTTCCAGACTTTATTATGATGAGGTTATTTTTACCTCATTAATGCTATTACTCAGACATCATGATGCTTAGAAACTTCTTGTTTGATCCTACAAGATGATGTTGGGACCATCTACAATAACCTCTCTCAATTTTCTCTATCTTGGAGGTGTTTGCTTGTGGTGCTGAATTTTCACTTGGGGAAAAAGTTATCAAATGCAAGTAGTTAAAAGTTGCAAAGTGGTGCAACTTCTATTTTGCAGCTCGTGTGACCAAACGAACTATTCCAAAGCATCCAAATAGGTATTTTTATGCTAGGAATGGTCCTCTTTTAAATCCAAACACGCGGAATCACTCTAAGCTACGTTCAACCGAATCGATCCCTTAAGGGTCTAAAGTGCAAAATGGCTGGAAAAATTGGGCATTCTATTACTCGGATAATGTGATGCTTACAAAATTCTCATATAATCCTACAAGATTATGTTGGGACCATCTACAATAACCTCCCTCAGTTTTTTCTATCTCAGAGGCATTTTCCTATGGTGGTGAATTTTCACTTGGGGAAAAAGTTTTCAAATGCAAGTAGTTGAAAGTTGCAAAGTGGTGCAATTTTCATTCTATAGCTCATACGACCAAACGAACTATTCCAACACATCCAAATAGGTATGTTTACATTAGGCATGGTCCTCTTTTGCACCCAAATACATGGAATCACTCCGAGCTACGTTCAACCGGATCGATCCCTTGAGGGTCCAAAGTGCAAAATGTTTGTGATTTTTAGCATGCTATTACTCAGACACTATGATGCTTAGAAACTTATCATCTGATCCTATGAGATCATGTTGGGATCCTCTACAATAACCTCTCTTAGAGGAATTTTTCTGTGGTGGCAAATTTTCACTTAGGAAAAAGTTGTCAAATGTAGGTAGTTGAAAGTTGCAAAGTGGTGCAACTTTTGTTCTACAACTCGTGTGACCAAAAGAACTATTCCAACGTGTCTGAATAGGTATTTTTACACTAGGCATGGTCCTCTTTTGCACCCAAACATGCAGAATCACTCTGAGCTATGTTCAATCAGATCGATCCCTTAAGGGTCCAAAGTGCAAAATGGCTGTGAACTTCAGCATGCTCATATTCAGACACCGTGATGCTTAGAAACTTCTCATCTAATCCTATGGGATCATTTTGGGCCCCTCTACAATAACCTCTCTTGGTTTTTTCTATCTCAAAGGCGTTTTCCCGTGGTAGCAATTTCTCTTGGGGAAAAAGTTGTCAAATACAAGTAGTTGAGTGTGTAAAAATTACTTTATAGCCATTCCACCCATTGTATCCTATAGTAACTTAGTGGAATGGAATAATTAGGGGTAGAGAACATATGTGTATGGTTTATGGAGTAGGGGAGGTGAGTTGATTGGTTTGGTGTGATGCCCTAGTTGGCAATTTGATGAGTTTTGGTGAAATTCAATGGTTTAAGAGTGGAAATGGTTGAAATCCTTTGGGGCAACAGTTTGTGAGGGAATTTTAAGAATGTGAAGGTTCTTTTAAGAATTTTTGATGCATTGACAAGGTTTTATGAGTTGTGGGAATAGGATTTTCTATAAACCCACCCGTTTTAGGATTTTAGCCATATCAGCAAGACAATGAACTATTTGATAAAATGCTTTGGTAAACATGTACGAAAAATGTGGTATCATAGACAAGGCAGTGAATTGTTTGAAAAAATGCCTCAAAGAAACATGGTGATGGAATGTCATGGAAATCCATAGGTGTGAGGATTTTTGACTTGAGGATTGTGATTAATGATTGGAATTATGTTTAGTGACATTACAGGACCTCCCCTACTACATCAATGTTTTAGGATTTTATCCATAGCAGCATGGCAATTAACTATTTGATATAATTCTTTGATAGAAATGTATGAAAAATGTGGTAACATAGAAAAGGCAGTGAACTCTTTAAAAGAATGCCTCAAAAAAATGAGGTCTCATGGTGATGGAATGCCATGACAATCAAAAGCAATTTGATTGTCATGGAATTTCATCACCATGAGACCACATTTATCTGAGGCATCTATTGAACTAGTTCAGTGCCTTGTCTATGTCTTGTCATGGCATTCCATCACCACATTTAAATTGATGCATTTTTTCAAATAGTTCACTGCCTTGTCTATGCTATTGCTTACTATTATGCTTTTGATATATTTTTTTGAAGCATCCATAGCTTGTTCGAAATCACTTGGTTTAGGATTTTAGCCATACAAACAAGGCAACAAACTATTTGACAAGATGCTTTGGTAGAAATGTATGAAAAATATGGTAACATAGACAAGGCAGGGAACTATTTGAAAAAATACCTCAAAGAAATTTGGTCTCATAGAATGCCATGATAAGAAAATGCAATTGGCAGTTGATCCTAGTTATTAGTTATGCAATATGAAAAAATTGCATAACTTCTTAGATTGACTTTGTACAAAATATATTGTAATTGAAATTTTTTCATCTATTAACATCTACTTATTTAGAGCCAGGGATAAAGTTTTTTCAGCAATCAGAGCGAAGGTTTGGTTCTCTACAAGGTGCGAAAACCCATGAGTTACTTTCTATATCACTGGTTTAATTTGACTGTGATTTTTGTGAAAGGTTGTAGTGTGCTAGTTAGGGGGTTGTTGATTATTGTTGTAGGGTTTTTTGTTCATTTGAATTGTTGGAAATTGCATAGTTGTGTTGTAATTTCATTTTCTGGGTAGCATTAGTTTGTTCAAGAATTTGAATTTTAAGAAAGCCCTAGTTGTTTGAGATGGCACCACTGAAGCAGCACTCTGGCCATATTGATTATTTCTAGAGGAATTAACATGATGATTTTCTAGATCAAATCTTATTATCAACAAATGACAGAAGAAGGGGTTTTGTTTTAATGAATGGAAGAACCCTAGGTGAGGGACTAGTGTGCAAAAAATATAATATTGCAGATGCTAGGGTTCCAATGACGGGTCTAGAAATGTTTAGGTTGTGGTATGGATAGAAAAAATTACCCCACCCCTTCTCTAATGGTTGGAGATATGACTTGGGGAAACGTGCAGTGCCAAATTTGTTTCCTGATGTGGACCTACTCAGAATAGTGGTAGCATGGTATGACCCTGTTACAAGGGTAATTAGGAATAATGATGGTGGGATTCTGCTAAGCATAAATGCAGATGAGATCCAACAGGTTTTTGATTTAAGTGAATCCATCCCATTCTTAGCCCAAATATACTTTGAGGAAATGAAGCAAAAATATACAAGGTCAAAACCTCTTTTCAGGCTAAAGTTGCTTCCTCCTCAATTGGCCAAGGTAGGTAGTTCAACGATTCATATCAGCCCAAGTGACCAGGAGCCTTTCAGGCTAAGATGTTTTGCTAATCAATTTTTGGAAACATTTTATTCATTATGCCAGATTTTGGGATTCAGCCCAAATACACTGATGCCGATTGCATAAATTTTAATGGGGGCTCAGATTCAGCATCCCAATTTCTCCATGGTGTATGACTATGCATCTTTTCTAGCCGAAAAGATACATGAGGGTTTGTTGAAGTTGCATGTGGGGGATACTAGTACACCTTTCTTTTGCTACTCCTTGTTCATGCATATGTTCCTATACAAGAATGTCAACTTCTTCTCAGAGAAGATGGAGTTGAAGCAAGAGGTGAATGGAGAAAAGTTACCAGTACAGGTGTAGAGTGCAAATTTGTGCAGTTTGATAACTGCTTTGGCTCCAGACTCAGAGCTAGATTGGTGATAAATGTGCTAAGAGTCCATAAATATTTGGATGAATTCCTCTGAGAAAAAGTGAGGAAGCTTTATCTGAAGGTATTCCACAATTGGGGTGACATCATCTTTTACCCCGTAAGCACTGTCCCAAGTGTGTTTAGTTTCCAAGGAGCCCCTCACATTCTCCCATATAATGTACCATCAAGGATGGGATTTTTTGAGGTCATGTGGCAGCTAGGTTGTATTCATGAAGACAACCTAAAAGGGAGAGGAAAATGGACTTTGTTCCCTGATTATACTATTGTTTCAAATTTTGTCTTTTCCAAGGGAAGATGGGTCCACTTTGGAAGGTTTTTTGATTACTATAATTTGAAGAGTGGATCTAGGAGGTAGCATGACCCTGAGGGATTATTTGCCTTGTTCAGGCAAAAAATTAAAGGTGGCAGATTTGTACATGAATTTAACTTTCCTGAGGACCTAATCAAAAATGAGTTTGATTTCAATAAGTAGGAATTGAATAAAGAAAAATGGATTGCATATGAGAAGCTATTGTCCATAGTGCATAAGATGGATCCAGAATATTATCCATTAATGGAGTTTAATCCATTCCACAAGAGAACTAACTTCTTGATGAATAAGTGAGTCAATTTGGAATTAGACTTTGGGATTCAGAGACCGGAGGTGAGGCCTGAGGAAACAAGGCCAACTTATTAGCGCCCAATTGACAAACCTCTATACAAGAGAAAGAGGAATGATAGCATTGCTAAATATGAGGGGGATAAGAAGGGAAAACAAATAGTGAAAGCATCCTCACAACCAACCCCAAGGATTAGAGCATCTTGAGGGATAAAGATTGTGGATTTAGATTCACCACCAAGAAGTGATCCTACAGTGCTACCATCAGAGCCAAGCCCTAAGAGGCAAAAGATTGAGGAA
Source organism: Sequoiadendron giganteum (assembly GCA_007115665.2). Taxonomy (NCBI): domain Eukaryota; kingdom Viridiplantae; phylum Streptophyta; class Pinopsida; order Cupressales; family Cupressaceae; genus Sequoiadendron; species Sequoiadendron giganteum. Next base: position 257,255,467 of record CM021105.1, read on the forward strand.
ACACAAGAGGCTCTGATGGATGAAATAATTGTAAATGATCAAGACATGCAGGTTGGTATCCCTTCCCCTCCTAGATCAACATAATTGGTGTTGTCTAGTATGGATATAAAGGGACAGTGTGTAAAAGATGCTAGGATGGAGGCCAACAAGGAATTATTAGATGATGATGCCTTTGTGAAGACTCTTGTATTCTTGAAACTAATTTGGAGGATGAAACTGGAGGAATATGAGGATAATTGCAAGATAAGGAGAGAATGAAGACCTGATAGGTCTAAGTAGGAGAATAATGATGAGGTCAAGGCTGAACTAATGGAGGAATTCAAGAAACAACACTCCTGAGGAAGGAAAGAGACTTGTGACTCAGGCTAGTGTCCTCATTTTTCCTGAGTGGGACATAGCCAATGCTATAGCATTCAATGCAGAACAGTGAAGAAGAGGTTAAGGCATCTTTGCAAGATTTTTCCTTCAATGAGGAGTAGGAAACTCTAGCCATATGGGCATTGACACCCCAAGGAAGAAAACCAAATGTAATAGATATTAGTCTAAACTTAAGAGGAGGGCTAATTATCAAGAGAGCTTATAAAACTTCAACAATAGAAGCTACAAGCCTAATAGTTAATGTGGTGAAACTGGCCCAAAAGACAGCTAAGAGAGAAGAGGCTGAAAAGAAAAGCTTGATGGAGAAGTACAACATAATAATTGGAGAATATAGTAGGATGCAACAAAGGAATGTTGAGCTGCAATATGAAGTAGATAGGCTGAAATATGGGTAGGTAGGAGAATCGTCAAGTGCTCCTTGTATTAGAGCATTACCTCCTGTTGATGGTGTTTTTTGCACAACAACAACTTAGACAGAATATGATATCCTATCTCTCTTGAAAGGTAAATCTCTATGGTAAAACAAATAACCGCAAGGTCTCTAATGTCAGGTCTTGACAATGCAACAAAAAAACTCAATGATAAATGTGAAAATGTTGGTAATCACAAAGGGACCTTATTACAAGCAAATACTAGATTTTGAATTTATCAGATCTAAACAATGAATTGATACTTGAAATCTTGATTTGAACCCTGATAATAAAGAAACAACAAAAGATAAAGGCTTCAGAGATGATTCTAAAATTACTTCTAACCTTAAGATTGAAAATGTCAAAAGATAAAATGCTTAAAATGGACCGATCTCTCATAAACTACTTTTTATTTAACCCAAATGAATCTGCAATTTCATAGAAATAGTACAATCTTCTAAGGTATTTAAAGATTTTTAAATCACAAACATTCATTTAGCCAATCCTATTGCAATTGAGATGAACAAATCCTTATAATTGAACTAAGCACAATTTTAAGTCTAGGCTAACTTTGCAAAGTAGCTAGCAATCAGCTAACTGTAAAACGTATGGACTAGAGATCACTGCAAACATTCCAAACATGAAACCCTAAGAATCATCAAACCATTTAACTACAAACTTATGAGCAATTTTAAAGATAGAACAACAAGAACCATGCCAGATGAAACTCCACAAGATAGATACCAAATCACAATATCTCTCTTATATTAAGTCATCCAAAATAGTAGCAACTCCAGTTTTTTGTTACAACACTTGCTTGAATATAAACCCTAATTCACTCTAATATCAAATCTCTATTCTATCACTTATCTATTTTCTCCTTTTATCTATATGTCTATATATTTTCTCAAATGAGGCAACATGCCTATTTTATAGATAATCCCTAAGATAGGTCAGTCCAAAAATAAGAATTCACAATAAAAACATGACCTATAAGAGGTCCTAAAAGATATTTGAACATAATCATGAAATGTGCCATTAGCACCAATTTCATCTAAGTCAGTCGAGGCACAAGAAGGGTCAGCCCAATGCATGTGAGTAATGGGAAGCACAAATCTCAATGTAACCCTATATAGCTACTTCCCATATTTGTCTTTAGCTCGATCTTCTTCACCATGCATGCCCAACAAGACTCTATCCAGCTCAGCAACCGGTGGTACATGCAAAACAATAATTCTTCTCTCAAGAGACTTGATGTCATCTCTTGCCTACTTAACTGCACCATCCCAATCAACTCTATTAGTTAGAAATCTATCCATAACTATAATATAGGTTGTAGCATCATCTAGCTGATGCCTAGTAACTGGTCCTTCACTGATTGGAGAATAAACATCTCTCCACGATTTCCTAAGTTTCTCTATATTGAGATGTTTTAGAGCAAACCTCTTCCTTCTTGTCATGACCTCAAAGAATGAGATACACCTATCATGGATACTAGTCAGAGTGTCCTCAATCTTCTTTTCCTATTTATGAATTTTCTTTAAGGTTCTCTACCTCATTTGTAGGATTTCAAACCATTCCCAAGGTTCAAAAACCCTTGGAAAAGGGAGAATCCCACTTTTAATTAGCTTATCTTCGGTGAACTCCATATCTTTTGTGGTTTTCTGCAGTAGGAGATCAGTATCCTCCTTGTCTTGAGCTAATACAACCTTCAACCAATCCACCAATCTCATAGCAGCTCCTCCAGTCAACAAAATGTCCTTAATGGTAGTGTCTCCCCTACTTTGGACACCCTACAACCAAGCAATTGTAGCATGTGTAGTGCCCTTCATCTTTTCCAGTTCGGAGATTGTCTCCTAAGGCAAAAAACTTGCAGCAGAGGAGGAAGAGTTAATAACCTGTAAGGGTTTCATCAACTCCTGCAAGTTCTTTATTTTTTTGTTCTCTCTCTCCAACTCATGCCTAGTTTGCACCACCTTCTTCAACCTACCCACAATTACAAGACTGGAGCCTTCATACTCCTTAATATCCTACTCGACAAAATCATGCCCTAGGTCAATAGTTTGCACATGATAGTCCTTGGTAGTTACATTTTCTCTATCCTTATCTAGAGTAGGGGTAGAAATATGGGCCACTTTGTTTCTTGACCCATCTCTCTCAATCTGGAACACAACCCTATCCTTCTTCTTAGCCTTTCCTTGTTTAACATTTCCCATCAAGACATCCCAATTAGGAGGAGCATCCCGTACTACCACCATTTTACTTTTCAACTCCTTATCTAGCTAATCTCAAATAGTAGACTCAGTTGGCATTGTATCCTATCTCTCTTGCTGGTCATTAGTTGAATCCTTCTCAACACCTGGCTCATTAGGGATATCCATGATTGGGTTCTCCCTATCCTGCAACTTTTCCTCCACAACAACCTACACCGGTGAAGGGACCTTAGCTGGCATTTCCTCCTTTTGAGGAGACTTGTTCAATTGCTCTTTCATAGGTGAATCTGTGTATGCCACCAAGGGAGATTGAATCACCTTATCAATTTTTTCCTTTGCATTATAGAGGTCTCCCTCCTGAAACTCTTCCTCGCCCAAGTCCTTAGGATCTTCATCCTTCTTTGGTTCTTCTTGGGTGCTACCAATATTTTGAGGAATTGAGACACTTACATGTTCAACAATAGGAACATTAACTAGAACATCTTCCTTTACTGTAGTATCCCTTGGGGAAGCAGTACTTTACCTCCCCATATACACTTGTGTTCTTTCCCTTGAGCTCTCCACCTCTACTACTGGTGGCTCAACCTCCTTATCAGTGCTATGAGCATCCTCTGGTTTCTATGATGGCTTTGCAAGTCTTCTTCTCTTTGTCATTGGAAGAGTAATCTCTACCTCCTCTTCCTATTCTTTGTCCTTTTTAGCTTCTTTCTTTGAGGCATGTATCCTCTTCTTGGTGACAGGTTTCCTCTTTTTACTCACTTTTGTCACCTTCTCAACTTGAACATCCCTAACTTGGATTTTGAAAGGGGAATCCACCTTTTCTTTGCCCTTAGCATCTGGTTCAAGTGATTCCTCAGAAGCAGAATGAGACTCTAAGTCTCCCATTATATCATAAGTACATGAGATACCTTCACTCTCCAATTCTAACATCTTGTGCTTCAACCACATCTTGGTGTACTTGAACACTGAGGTCATAATTTGGTCCAACTCTATTTTCTCTTCCTCTAACCAGTCAACATCTCCAACTAGTTTATCCTTCACTATTTCATAGACATGACCCTGAATTAAGTTTCCATCCTCTTCCACCTGGTCAGGGATAGCCTTGACATTGTATAATCTCACTAGATCCACTGGCAATCTAGAGAACTTCTTTTTCCTTACATCGAATTCATCAGCAAGGTTAACCGAATAATCTTCAATATGAGCCTTATGGATGTATTCCCTACTGGCCTTCTTTTGTGCCTCGCCAGTGATGTCAAACCTTGCTCTCTTGGAATGGAAAGAGAGACCAAAATTACTCATCTCCTCCTCAGAAGCATGAGTAGACTGCATAGAAGGACAAACCTCACCCATTCCTATCTTTAAGGGAAAGTCATTCCCAAAACCTGTTTTGCGCATTTCTCCCTTCACAACATTGTCGAAGTCACAAATCTACCTAGTGACCTCCAACAATATGATATGATTAGTAGGGTACCTCAAGAGTCTGTAGGGAGCCCTTTGATGGCCATCAATTCTAATGTATGAGAAATTTTGGAATTGGATAAACCATGCCTCATATCTCCTTATCAATTCCTTAGCCTTATCAGAAATTCTCATATGCTCTACACCCTAGAGCAATCTGGTGATGCACATTATGAAAGCATCATTGGATCTTATGTAGCTTCCTCCAGTCAAGTACAACTATGGATATACCTAATATATGGAATCATGTCCAAAGGTACCCCTAGTGCTTAACTCCTTGTATGGGTGAAGTCTTGCTAATGAATACTCTAGGTAGGAGGTCATGGTGAAGGTTCTAGTTTGTAGGACATTGCATAACTGCTCATGGATCATTGCACTTATGACACCTGCCCAGTGATATTCTATTCCCTGCTCCATCCAATCAATTACATTGAACATCCAAGTCTCGAACACCCCTGCACTCTTCAATCCTACCAGTCTACTGAGAAGAGTGATGACATTGTAATATTCCCTTTTGAATTTGAGTTTGAATAGTTGCTTTGGAAACTTGGAGAAATGGGACTTAGGCTTCTCCAACCAAGAGTTAATCACCTGTTGTGACTTAACTACATTTTATTCATAGCATTTTCTTGCTAGGTCCATGTCAAAACCCACCACATGCGACCTGTCTGGGATATCAAAAGTTGCAATAATGGATACAGGGCTAAAGCCTGCCAAAATCCTTCCTTGGGGACCAATTATCCTTTGTGTCCCTCTATTATAATTTTTGGCACATTCAAGCACCAACTCATAACACTGCACTATGGAGGGAAATCCTGCCACATGTGCCAATCCAGAGTCCACCATTGTCCTTGACAACAAAGGCGGGTTATGTGCTGACATCTTAGCCTGAAACTCTTCATAGTCCCACATACCCAAATTGGTATCGGTGATACCTGACCAAATAGAGGTTAGCTTAATTTTAGGAATCCTGCTCTTTATGTCCAACTTGACCTTCTCTACATCAAAGATGGCAGATGTCTCTGCACCTAGATCTATTGTCTTCCTTTTGCCTTGACCAACAACATCTTGTCCTGATCCTACCATAAAATAAATAAAGATGACCACAATTAGACCCAAAAGAAACAACAAGTGTAGGAAATCAATATCTCAAATTTTAAGATTTGGCCCTCTTCGCGGATTCCACATTGGAGAGGATTTTTGGGAAATCTAGACCAAGCGGATTTCAGCGAACCAAGCACACAAACTCCCATGATATCGCCTTAATCCATAAATTTAACAAAGGAGTAACCTTAAAAACAGTTAGCATAAGTTCATTTAATCAATTAAATACATCATCAATAAACCATTTCCTCATAACCACCATATTCAACATTTTCCCAGAAAACTCAGAAGAATCTACCAGAGATGGATTTCAATGAGAACAACAATAGTTATAACTAACCCGGGAAAATGAAGAAGGCACAGAACATTCGAAAAATCTAGAGGAAATGAATTTTAGTAGGAACTAGATAAATTATCACTAAAGAAGCAATCCGGAAAAATGACTTGACTACGAACTCCAGAAAAATTTGGAGGAAGTGGATTTTAGTGAGTCAAACGAAATCTAGGAAAAAGTGGCAAAAGAGAAAGGACAGGGAAAAGGCGGGGAACCCAAGGGAAGCGGAATTCCACGAGGATCTCGAAAACCCGAACCCGAACACATTTTCTCACCCTTACCAAAATGATTCCAATGACTCTAGATCTAAGACATGCCCCTTGACAATGACTTAACCTAGATCTCCAATGGATCAAATACAAATTTAAAACACTGCTCACAATAATTCAAGAAGGATTGACTATGCCCTAGGTCAAGAACCCTAAAACACTGGCCATGGAAGCATGAAGAACTAGGCATGACTTGCTCACACACTAAGATGGGAAGCTTAAGGCCAATGCATGCAACCACCCAAAAGAAAAATAAATACCAAACAAAGAATAAACATTCAATGATCAACCTAGTGGACTGGTAAAACAACGGAGACCCTAAAATGCTCAGTCATGATGCGCATACCCAAGGAAACAAGGAAGCCACGAAAGACTAGAAAGCAAATGAAGAAACATAATTAGCATAGAAAGAGGGCATATCTACATACCATGAGAGTGAAAGGACTGGAATTGGTGATGCCAACAAACAACCCTTAAACACAAGTGGGATACAAGCCGTGCACACAAAATTCAAATGCAGCAATCAAAACGGCTTCGAAATCCATGATCTAGCAATACACCAGAGGATCCAACACTCAAACTCAAATGATAAGCAAACAAACAAACTGAAATGACCAATTACTTCCCAAAACTTCCCAAAATTCAATATATCAATGCCCAAAAAGGGTCGCACGATCACCATTAATGCGGTCGACAAGACAACCATGACCACAAAAAACCCAAAGATTCGACAAGGCAATGGATTTTGGAGAAATCCGAACACGATGGATTTCCTCGGATCCGGGTCAAAAGGTAGTCACTTCCAGACTTTGAAATAAAACCGGGAGAATCCGGCTAGGGCGAATTTTCTCGAAAATATTAAAAACTCCGGAATGCATTAAGAACTCAATATTTTCAATAAAATTCATAAGTGTGCCACTTGAATTGGAAAGATGGACATCAAAGCATGAGCCCAAGCAAGAAAAAACCCCCAAAAAGAAGGGCCAAAACACCAAAAAGTGAAAAAAGAGGGTCCCCACTTTTAGTGGGGCATGTCTGCAAAAACTGCATAACAAATGGCAACTCCGCTGGGGAAATGCTCTAGAGAATTTCAAGAATAAACTAAAATCAAAAACCCAGAATCTCTGGTTTCAATCCTCTCATCAAGAATCCTATGAACAAAGTTTCAGAAACCACAAGTAGGAAGACCTTTTTCTATACTAGGTTCCAAGTGTGTGTGTTATGCATTGATTTTCTATCATGTATGTACAAAGGGAACTAGAGTAAATATGACCAAGCTACATGAGAGTTCAAACTTCAAAAGCAACCTGGATAGAGCCTTGTTGCTAGTCAAGCATCCATAGCCCTGACGAGGTTATCATTGTGACCCTCCCAAGCATAACTCTACCGCCAGCCAAGCATCTATAGCCCCAGTAGAAATACTAGGATACTCCTGATAAGGTGAAGTTTATTCAGATTTTCAAAATTTTCCTTTTCTCTTTTTTTCTATTTTATAATAGAATTCTTTTTTTCTTCACCTTTGTAAGTAATGAAACTCACATCCAGGGATGAGGAACAGGGTGGCACTGAAGCAGAATATAATATTTTTCACAAGGCCAAGTTACTCAAGAACCCTATGCAACTCCACAGTCTTTTAATTTTAGTGTGAAAATGTGAGACCCAAATATATTCCAAAGTGTATCCAAAATAGGTGACTCCAATTCTAGGTACAAGGGGCATTAGATAAAAGAATTCTACCACTTGACTCTGAAAAACTGATTAGAGTTTATAAAATAAATTCTCAAAACAATCCCAAGCAAAATAGCTCATTATACAGACACAACAACCCCAAGAAAATAAGGAACCCAAAAGAAAAAACAAAAACAAAAGCGAAACCAACCAAAGAAAACCCAATACAACAAACCAAAACTAGCAAAACAAAGCAGAAAACACACCTACTCTAACTATGTACAGGATGAATTGCAAAACAATTCAAGGTTGAAAATAATGTTTCAGATACTGCCCATTGATAGGAAGCGAGATATCCTCACCAGTGAGGGTTTTCAGATGAAAATCATTATCTCCCAGAATTTTTGAAATCTGGTAAGGACCAAGCCAAAGTTTATCAAATTTACCATGCTCTCCCTTATGGTCATGGGCTTTATCCCAGTAAAGAACTAAGTCAAAAATTCTAAAGGCCTTCACCTTAGCTCTTCTATCAAACCATATTTTTACCACACCCTAATGTTTAGCAAAGTTTTCTAGGGCTTCATCTATGTTTTCTTCCGAGTGCAATAATTTAGCCAAACGGGCCTCACGTTTATCTTCTTCATTATAGTACTCATTGATAAACTGTAGGGCAGGGATTTTTAATTGGATAGGAAACACGGGTTCCAAACCATACACCAGGTGATAAGGAGAGGTTCCTATGGATGCTTTCTATCTAGTTCAGTCAGCCCATAGATCAAATCGGAGCTGGGTGTGCCAATCCTTAAGATTTTGTTCTAGCAGCTTATGGATAACTATCAGTAGGTTCTTATTGGAAGACTCAACTAAACCATTACCCTGAGGGTAATAATTGGATGAAAATTTAATAAAAATCCCATGATCAAATGCCCAATTAGAAAATTTCAGTGATGCAAATGCAGGACCATTATCACAAACCAAAGCCAATGGACAACCAAAATGATTGATAATTCCTGATTCAAGAAAATTGATTACCACATCATAAGTACACTGTTTGCAAGTCATAGCCTCTATCCATCTAGTAAAATAATCAGTTATGGTAAGAATATACTTGTGGCCCGCAGAAGATGGAGGATTAATGAGACCTATGAAGTCCATACCCCACCGAGCAAACAGTTTTACCTCTATGACTGGCTGGAGTGGAAGAGTTGCACATTTTTCCTTACTTGTTGTAGTTTGTCATATGTGACAAGTTCTCACATGTTGATGTAAATCCTTGAACAAGGTGGGCCAGTATTAGCCCACCCTCAAGATCTGGTGTGCAGTGGATGATGCAGAACCATGGCATGTGCCATATTTCTCATGAAATTCAATCATCACTCTGGCAACTTCTTCTTTTCCCAGACATCTTAAGTATACACCCTCATGATTTCTTTTATACAAGATGTCTCCTTTCATCATAAATCTTCCACTCATCAGGTGCAAGGCCCACCTCTGAGTTGTATTGAGGTGATCAGGACAATGTTGATTCAACAAATAGAAAATGATTTCATCATACCAATCTCCCGGAGATACCTCTTGAAGGTAATAGTGTTGAGCTGTGAGATCAGGACCATTCTCAGCCATTGTCTTTGTAAGTCCTTGTCCTCGTACTAATTTCATGGGCTGGATTTCCATATCATATTCCTGCAACATAGTCACCCATTTGGCCCTTCGTTCACCCAACTCATTCTGCATCAACAACAGTTTTACTGCAGGATCAAGCACTATGGCAAAAACTTTATTCCTTAGAATATAGTGCCTGAACTTCTTCACTGCTCTGACCAAAGCATAGGCCTTCTTTTCTACATTATGATATCTTAATTCTGCATCTTTTAAGGGAGAACTCATGAAGGCTATAGGGTACTCATCACCTAGATCAGACTTTTGACTTAACATTGCAGGACAGGAGTGATCAGAAGTGAATGAATATATGTAAAAAGGTTTAGTGTAATCTGGATTGACCAATATAGGGGCCTCAACAATAGCTTTCTTGATTTTTGTAAATTCTTCCTTAGCCTCTACATTCCATTCTATTTTTGCTTCTTGTTTCAACATAGCATTCAATGGCTTGACTATCTCTGCAAATTTGGTGATAAATTTCCTAACAAAGTTAATCTTACCAAAAAATGACTTCATCTCTTTCTTACTTGCAGGTGGCTAAATCTTCAAAATAGCTTGTATTCACTTAGGATCAATAGAAATACCTTGTTATGAGATAATATGTCCCAACAACTTTCCTTCTATGACTCCAAAAATACACTTCCTTGGATTAAGTGAAATACCAAATTCTCTGCATCTTTGGAATACTTTGCATAAATCTGCTATGTGATCACCTCATTTCTTGGAGAAAACTATCAAATCATCCATATAGATAATGATGCACTTACCAATTATGTCTTTAAAATAAATATCCATAGCTCTCTGGAATGTAGCTCTAGCATTGATCAACTCGAATGACATCCTTATGTACGCAAAAGTTCCCCGTTTTGTAGTAAAGGCAATCTTGTGCCTATCCTCATACTGTACCATAACTTGGTTGTATCTAGAATACCCATCCAAAAAGGACATCATTTGAGATCCATTTATAATCTGAAGCACCTCATCTAGTGAAGGAACTGGATAATTATCCTTTTCTGATACTCTATTCAGATTCCTAAAATCTACACATAGTCTGATTTCTCCATTCTTTTTCCTTACCGAAACCAAATTCACAACCCAAGTAGAGTGTCTTATTGGAAATATAATGCATGCTGAAACCAATTTTTGCACCTCCTTCTGAATAATGGGTTCTAACAAAGCATTGATTGGCCTTTGTCTTTGCCTAAATGGTTTGACATATGAATTCAAAGGGATGGTATGTGTAATGATTGAAGTATCATATGTTTTCAAATCTTCATAAATCCAAGCTATTATATCATGATATGCATGTAAGGTATCAATACTTCCCTTTCTTTCTTCTAGAGTACATACCTTGCCAATAAAAAAATTCTTCAAGTCATCTGGTGTCCCCATATTATATGTTTCACACTGGTTGCTAAGAGAATCCCTTTTAGTTTGTTGTTCTTGATCTCTTATCTTATTTAAATCAAAGATTCGTTCAAGCTACACCATACCTCTCGGAATGGTATTAGTCTTCAGATTGATGATTCCTCCAAAGTCAATTTCAGCTTCTTGAGGCTCTACCTCATCAATAACTTGGGAAGCAAACACATCACAGCTTATAATGAAGTCTAGAATATGCTTATCATCTTTAAATACCTAGAAATTAGTAACATTTTTAGGCACTGAAGGCACTTGAGTGAGCTCAACTATAAATTTCTTCAAGCCTAAGAGTGACAAAGCTTGCAAGGTGCTAGTAGCTTGTGCTAGGGAATCAACAACCGGATTTTTGTTTCAAGGGATCAACTAGACATTAAAAAACATTGAACTCCTCAATGATATCCCACAGTCTATGCCTGTAATTGGTCATTCTTCTATCATGGCGTGAATATTGTTTTCTTACTTGTTTGATTACTAACTCTGAATCTCCGAATACTTGTAATATCTTAACTTTATTCCTTGATGCCATTAAGAAGCCATGGATCAAAGCTTCATATTCAACAACATTATTAGTGCATTGGAACTGGAGTCTATGAGCAGCAAAATAATTCTTACCTTTAGGACTGATCAACTTGAATCCTGCTCTAGCACCTTGCTTAGATTTAGATCCATCGAATCTTAATGTCCAACAGCCATTAGGTTCTCTCAGTTTTAATTTATCTTGCTCGTTACTAAAAATGGGGGGCTGTTTAGGAAGCATTGGGCTCTTACCCTTATCATTATTTAACTCTTCCTACATGTTAAGTTTGGTGTTTGGAACTGGATTAATGTATTTCTATATCTGTTAGACAACATTCTAACACAAGTCACATTCTAGCTCAGAATGAGGAGCATCATGGACTCTACACCAATTGGGAAGCAATAGCTCTTAAAATTTCATACCTCCTTTCAGTTATATCTGATCCTCCATACATTTCTAGATAAAATCCTGAAAGTTGTCCAATAAACCAAGCTGGCCATCCTCTTGATCACTTGTTTCATCCACTTGTTCAATCAATGTTCCAAGACCACTGCTCTTTGGAGTATGTTTAACTAAAGAATCCTGTAGCATGAAAATCTCTTCATCCTCGGTAACTGATGTGGCTAACACATAAATTCCCATGCTTACCTTAGACACCAACACCTCATTCAAAACATTCTAATACTTAGTGATTACATACTTCATTCGAAGTTCTCTTTCAATTCTAATATGATTTGGGACTCCTTTCCATGGTAACCACATATGAGAATGGTCTATAGATGTATATCCATTCAATGCCTTAGTGAAATATATTTCTAGGATTAGACCATAAGTGTCCAGAATGTTAACAACTTGGATATTGGTCACTTGCTGCACCCTAGGGTCTAATGCAAGCTACGTAGGTATCATGTTCAATTCTCCAACTACACTTATTTTTGTTTTGTCTAATTGAGTAACCTTATTTTGAGAGGCTATAAGGGTAATACCTAACACTTTGCAAACAACAAAAGGCATAAAATTTGTAAAAGCTCCTGAATCTAGAAGACAATTATGAAAATTCTTTCCGAAGATACGAACAAATACTAGGAAAGGAGGGGTTTCTATCTTGCCTTGAAACAAATTCAGATGAGTATCAACTTGTGCAACTTGACCCTTATCCTTATCTCCCCTTTTGTCTACAGGTGGGACCTAACTTCTAGGTGTTTAGGAGTTGGAAGACCTAGTAATAGCCTCATTGGTAGCTACCCCTTGTGATGTTATATTTGAACTAAATGATCCAAAAACTACATTTCTAATAGCAAGAACTTTTAATAATTCAAAAGCAGAAAGACTTACCTTTACTTTCTTGAATTCCTCAATCACATATTCGCCCAATTACTCCACATTCAGGTCAGCATGGACTTCCCTATAGCCACTGACCTACCTATCTTTGGATACTTCTGCATTGTTTCCCTTCGATAAGTATTGCATTGGTACATGAGGATAAGATGGATTATTACTAGCTTGTGGATCAGTTGGAGTATTGAAATTGTTAGGAGGGATAAAAGTAGTGAAAGGACCTCTAGCCTGTGGACCTCTGTTAGGTCTATTTATTAAATCATATTTCTTAGCTAGTTGTTGAAACATCTGAACTTCTTCAACACTAACTTCATCCTCATCGAAGGGGCCATTATCATTCTCCCTTTCCTCATTAAACAACTGGCAAATCTCATCTTCATTTAGTACCTGCTCTGCCTCATTCTCCTAGTCACTAGATTCTTCTTCTGGTTCATTTTCCTCACCTTTGGGGAATGGGGCATGATTAAGTACCAGCACTGGAGAATCGTATGGATTTGAGGGTACATTTTATGGTCTAGTGGAATTATTCTCCACTTCATATTGAAAGATAGAAGCTTCAGTTTGAAATTTGGTGCAATGTAACTCAGAGTGTTGACTTGTCTTATGGAGCCTACACCAACTAGACAAAACTGCTTCTGCCAAATATACACCATTCAGAGGCTTCTCCTGAGTAGTAGGCTGGTCCAAAGGACTAGGAATCCCTCCATTATTAGGGCCAGTATTCCATGACCTATTCTATCTAGGCTGTTTCCCTTTGTCAAATCCTTGTCCACCTTGCTGATTTCTATCAAAATTCTAACCAGAGCCTTGTCTTCTATCAAAATTCTGACCAGAACCTTGCCCCCTATCATAATTTTGATTTCTGTCAAAATAATGACCTCTTTCAAAGTTCCTATTTTCCTTGCCATAGTTATTCTAATTTCTCAAATAAGTTACCTTTGTATTCAACCTCTTCACTTACTTAGATAATTCATCCAACCTCTCCTTATCTAGACTGTTAGGTGGTGTTGGATTACCACCAGAAGGACATCCAGGGATGCTTCTAGAACTAACAGCCTGATTCAAAACATCTAAATTCTGCAAATATGTAGGGAAACCAGCTTGTTGCTCATGAAGGGGCTGATTACCTTTTTTCTAGGGATAAGAGGTCATATGTTGAGCTTGATTTAAAGGTGGACCTGGATGAGGAACCAAAGGCAATGAAGGTATGGGATTCATTATTGGAGCATGATTGGTCAGAGCCTGGTTAAGGGCCTAAATTTGTCCAGGGTGAGGAGTAGGTCCTAAGGATGGTAAAGGTCTTGATAAGTGTTTCCTCAAGTCCATGCTGACCTTCATAGCCTCTGCATATGTAGTGAGCAAAGTATTCAGAGGATTATTCCTTCATTTAAGGAAGGTGGTTGTAAGGCTATCCAAGGCTTCAAGGTACACTTCTAAAGTAGTATTCTCATTTCCAGCATAAGGTGTCTGGAGTCTGGTATATGCTCGATGGAACCTATCATTGAATGATCCTATGGGATCATTAATCTCTCTTTTCACTCCAGTAAACTGTAAGTACATCTCATTGGCACTAATGGGAATCTTGAACTTTTGTAGAAATGCATTTTCTAATTTAGTCCAATTATGGATGGAAGCAGTAGGTAAGTGATTATACCAGTAGAAGGCCTCTTCTCCTAGGGAATAAGGGAAATACCTGCATGCAACATCCTCATGGTTAATTCCTCTATCCCTCAAGCAGGTCTGTAAATTCCTAATATGCTCCTCTGTTGTTCTGTTGGGGTCATGAGTATGAAACTTGGAGAAAAAATGCTCAGGGTTGTAATTATTAAAGATCCATGGGGATGGATTATTAGCAATATAATCCATTGGTGGAGGTGGGGGTGGTAATGACTGTGGAATAAGAATTCCCTTAGAGTCAACTGAAGATGAAGATGATGGAGATGATGGAAGTGGGTGAGTAGATGATGATTCTTCCCCTCCTTTGGTCCTTCTTGACCTAGTAGGGGCTTGTAATTCTTGAAATTATTCTCCTCCTAGAGTAGATCTAGTTATTCTTCTAAGCCTCTCAGGAGAGATGGCATTTAGGAAACACTCCACTTTGATTATTCAAAGCCCTCCTTCTAGTGCCAATCTGTTGATGGTGTTTCCTGCACAACAACAACTTAGACAGAATATGATATCCTATCTCTCTTGAAAGGTAAATCTCTATGGGAAAAGAGATAACCCAAAGGTCTCTAATGTTAGGTCTTGAAAATGCAACAAAACAACTCAGTGATAAATGTGAAAATGTTGGTAATCACAAATGGACCTTACTACAAGCAAATACTGGATTTTGAATTTATCAAATCTATACAATGAATTGATACTTGGAATCTTGATTTGAACCCTGATAATAAAGAAACAACAAAACATAAAGGCTTCAGAGATGATTCTAAAATTACTTATAACCTTAAGATTGAAAACGTCAAAAGATAAAATGCTTAAAATGGGTCGATCTCTCATAAACTACTTTATGTTTAACCTAGATGAATCTGCAATTTCATAGAAATAGTACAATCTTCTAAGGTATTTAAAGATTTTCAAATCACAAACATTCATTCAGCCAATCCTATTGCAATTGAGATGAACAAATCCTTATAGCTGAACTAAGCACAATTTTAAGTCTAGGCTAACTTTGCAAAGCAGCTAGCAATCAGCTAACTGCAAAAGGTATGGACTAGAGATCACTGCAAACATTCCAAACATGAAACCCTAAGAATCATCAAACCATTTAACTACAAACTTATGAGAAATTTTAAAGATAGAACAACAAGAACCATGCTATAAGTGAAACTCCACAAGATAGATACCAAATCACAATATCTCTCTTATATTAAGTCATCCAAAATAGCAACAACTCTAGTTTTTTGTTACAACACTTACTTGAAAATAAACCCTAATTCGCTCTAATATCAAATCTCTATTCTATCACTTATCTATTTTCTCCTTTTTTCTATATGTCTATATATATTCTCAAATGAGGCAACATGCCTATTTTATAGAGAATCCCTAAGATAGGTTGGCCCAAAAATAAGAATTCACAATAAAAACATGACCTATAAGAGGTCGGCCTTAAACATATTCGAACATAATCATGAAATGTGCCATTAGCACCAATTTTATCTAAGTCGTCCAAGGCACAAGAAGGGTCAGCCCAATGCATGTGAGTAATGGGAAGCACAAATCTCAATGTAACCCTATATAGCTAATTCCCATATTTGTCTTTAGCTTGATCTTCTTAACCATGCATGACCAACAAGACTCTATCCAGCTCAACAACTGGTGGTACAAGCAAAACCCTAATTCTTCTCTCAAGAGACTTGATGTCATCTCTTTCCTGCTTAACTACACCATCCCAATCAACTCTATTAGTTAGAAATTTGTCCATAACTGCAATATCGGTTGCAAAATCATCTAGTTGATGCCTAGTAACTGGTCCTTCACTGATTGGAGAATAAACATCTCTCCACCATTACCTAAGTTGCTCCAGATTGAGATGTTTTGGATTGAACCTCTTCCTTCCTATCATGACCTCAAAGAATGAGATACACCTATCATGGATACCAGTCAAAGTGTCCTCAATCTGCTTTCCTGTTTATGAATTTTCTTTAAGGCCCTCTACCTTATTTGTAGGATTTCAAACCATTCCCAAGGTTCATAAACCCTTTGAAAAGGGAGAATCCCACTTTTAATCAGCTTATCTTCGGTGAACTCCATAATTTTTGTGTCTTTCTGCAGTAGGAGATCAGTATCCTCCTTGTCTTGAGCTAATACAGCCTTCAACCAATCCACCAATCTCATAGCATCTGCTCTAGTCGACAAAATGTCCTTAATGGTAGCATCTCCCCTAGTTTGGACACCCTGCAACCAAGCAACTGTAGCATGTGTGGTGCCCTTCATCTTTTCTAGCTCAGAGATTGTCTCCTAAGGTGAGAAACCTACAGCAGAGGAGGAAGAGCTAATAGTATGCAAGGGTTTCATCAACTCCTACAAGTACTTCTTTAGCTTTTCATTCTCTCTCTCCAACTCATGCTTAGTTTGCACCGCCTTCTTCAACCTACCCACAATCACAGCACTAAAGCCTTCATATTCCTCAATATCCTACTCTACAGAAGCATGCCCTAGGTAAACAATTTGCACATGATAGTCCTTGGCGGTTACATTATCTCTATCGTTATTTAGAGTAGGGGTAGCAATATGGGCCACTCTGTTGCCTGGCCCATCTCTCTCTCAATCTGAGACACAACCCTAGCCTTCTTCTTAGCCTTTCCTTGTTCAACATTTTCCATCAAGACATCCCAATTAGGAGGAGCATACTGTACTACCACCATTTTATTTTTCAACTCCTTATCCAGCCAATCTGGAATAGTAGACTCAGTTGGCATTGTATCATGTCTCTCCTGCTGGTCATTAGTTGAATCCTTCTCAACACTTGGTGCATTAGGGATATCCATGATTGGATTCTCCCTATCCTGCAACTATTCCTCCACATCAACCTGCATCGGTGAAGGGACCTTAGCTGGCATTTCCTCCTTTTGAGGAGACTTGTTCAATTTCTCTTTAACAAGTGAATCTACGTATGCCACCAAGGGAGATTGAATCACCTTATCAATTTCTTCCTCTACATTATAGATGTCTCCCTCCTCAAACTCTTCCTCACCCAAGTTCTTAGGATCTTAATCCTTCTTTGGTTCCTCTTGGGTGCTACTAGTATCTTGAGGAATGGAGACACTTACCTGTTCAACAATGGGAACATTCACTAGAACATCTTCCTTTACTACAATATCCCTTGGGGAAGGAGTCCTTGACCTCCTCATATACACTTGTGTTCTTTCCCCTGATCTCTCCACCTCTACTATTGGTGGCTCAACCTCCTTATCAGTTCTAGGAAAATCCTCTGGTTTTTGTGATGGCTTTGCAAGTCTTCTTCTCTTTGTCTTTGGAGGAGTAATCTCTACCTCCTCTTCCTTTTCTTTATCCTTTTAAGCTTCTTTTTTTGAGGCATGTCTCCTCTGCTTGGTGATAGGTTTCCTCTGTTTACTCACTTTTGTCACCTTCTCAACTTGAACATCCCTAACCTAGATTTTGAAAGGGGAATCCACCTTTTCTTTGAACTTAGGATCTAGTTCAAGTGATTCCTCAGAAGTAGAATGAGACTCTAAGTCTCCCATTAGATCATAAGTACATGGGATACCCTCACTCTCCAATTCTAACATCTTGTGCGTCAACCACATCTTGGTGTACTTGATCACTGGGGTCTTGATTTGGTCCAACTCTATTTTCTCTTCCTCTAACTAGTCAACATCTCCAACTGGTTTATCCTTCACTGTTTCATAGACATGACCCTAAATTAAGTTTCCATCCTCTTCCACCTGGTCAAGGATGGCCTTCACATTGTATAATCTCACTAGATCCACTAGAAATCGAGAGAACTTCTTCTTCCTTAACTTGAATTCATCAACAAGGTTAACCCAATAATCTTCAATATGAACCTTATGGTTGTATTCCCTACTGGCCTTCTTTTGTGCCTCGCCAGTGATGTCAAACCTTGCTCTCCTGGAATGGAAAGAGAGACCAAAATTACTCATCTCCTCCTCAGAAGCATGAGTAGATTGGATAGAAGGAAAAACCTCACCCATTCCTATCTTTAAGGGAAAGTCATTCCCAAAACCTGTTTTGTGCATTTCTCCCTTCACAACATTGTCAAAGTCATGAATCTGCCTAGTGACCTCCAACAATATGATACAATC
Organism: Sequoiadendron giganteum; assembly: GCA_007115665.2. Taxonomy (NCBI): domain Eukaryota; kingdom Viridiplantae; phylum Streptophyta; class Pinopsida; order Cupressales; family Cupressaceae; genus Sequoiadendron; species Sequoiadendron giganteum. The sequence continues at coordinate 257,274,029 of CM021105.1, forward strand.
AGTAGGGTACCTCGGGAGTCTGTAGGTAGCCCTTTGACAACCATCAATTCTAATTGATGATAAATTTGGGAATTGGATAAATCATTCCCCATATCTCCTTATCAATTCCTTAGCCTTATCAGAAATTCTCATATGCTTTGCCCCTTGGAGCAATCTTGTGATGCACATTGTGAAAGGATCATTGTATATTTTGTAGCTTCCTCCACTCAGGTGCAACTATGGATATACCTCATATATGGAATCCTGTCCAAAGGTACACCTAGTGCTTAACCCCTTGTATGGGTGAAGTCTTGCCAATGAATACACTAGGTAGGAGGTCATGGTGAAGGTTTTGGTTTGTAGGACATTGCATAACTGCTCATGGATCACTGTACTTATGAAACCTACCTAATGATAATCTATTCCTTGCTCCATTTGAGAAATTACATTGAACATCCAACTCTCGAACACCCCTGAACTCTTCAATCCTACCAGTCTGTTGAGAAGAGTGATGACATTGTAATATTCCCTTTTGAATTTGAGTCTGAATAGTTGCTTTGGCAACTTGGAGAAATGGGACTTAGGCTTCTCCAACCAAGATTTAATCACCTACCATGACTTAACTACATTTTCTTCATAGTATTTTCTTGCCATGTCCATATCAAAACCCATCACATGCAACCTGTGAGGCATATCAAAAGTTGTAGCAATGGATATAGGGGTAAAGCCTACCAGAATCCTTCCCTTTGGACCAATTATCCTTTGTGTCCCTCTATCATAATTTTTGGCACATTCAAGCACCAACTCATAACACTACATTGTGGAGGGAAAGCTTGCCACATGTGCCAATCTGGAGTCCACCATTCTCCTTGCCAACAAAAGGGGGTTTTATGCTGACATCTCAGCCTTAGACTCTTTATAGTCCCACATACCCACATTGGTATCAGTGATTCCTGACCAAATAGAGGTCAGCTCACTTTTAGGAATCCTGCTCTTTATGTCCAACTTGACCTTCTCTACATCAGAGATGGTAGAAGTCTCTACACCTAGATATGTGGTCTTCCCTTTGCCTCGACCAAAAACATCTTGTCTTCATCCTACCTGCAAACAAATAAAGATGACCACAATTAGACCCAAAAGAAACAGCAAGTGTAGGAAATCAATATCTCAAAGTTCAAGATTTGGTCCTCTTTGCGGATTCCACATTGGAGAGGATTTTCGAGAAAATCTAGACCAGGCAGATTTCAGCAAACCAAGCACACAAACTCCCATGATATTGCCTTAATCCATAAATTTAACAAAGAAGTAACCTTAAAAACACTTAGTATAATTTCATTTAATCAATTAAATACATCATCAATAAACCATTTCCTCATAACCACCATATTCAACATTTTCCCAGAAAACCCGGAAGAATGTGCAAGAGATAGATTTCAACGAGAATAGCAACAGTTATAACTAACTCAGGAAAATGAAGAAGGCACGGAACATTCGAAAAAATCCAGAGTAAATAGATTTTAGTGGGAACTAGATAAATTATCACTAAAGCACCAATCTAGAAAAATGACCTGAATGCGGACTCCGGGAAAATCTGGAGGAAGCGGATTTTAGCGAGGCAGACGAAATTCGAGAAAAGTGGCGAAAGAGAAATGATAGGGAAAAGCCAAGGAAATCTGGGGGAAGTGGAATTCCATGAGGACCCCGAAAACCCGAACCCGAACACATTTTCTCACCCTTACCAAAATTATTCCAACAACTTTGGATCTAAGGCCTGCCCCTCGACAATGACTTAACCTAGATCTCCAATGGATCAAAAATGAATTTAAAATACTCCTCACAACAATTCGAGAAGAATTGGCTATGCCCTAGGCCAAGAACCCTAAAATAGTAGCTATGGAAGCATGAAGAACTAGGAACGACTTGATCACGCACTAAGATCAGAAGCTGAAGGCCAATGCAAGCAACTACCCAAAAGAAAAAGAAATACCAGACCAAGAATAAACATTCAATGATCAACCCGATGGACTAGTAAAACAATGGAGACCCTAAAATTCTCAGTCATGATGCGCATACCTAAGGAAACAAGGAAGCCATGAAAGACCAGAAAGCAAATGAAGCAACATAATCAGCATAGAAAGAGGGCATATCTACATACCATCAGAGTGAAAGGACTGAAACTAGTGATGCCAATAAACAACCCTCAAACACAAGCGGGATATAAGCCACGCACACAAAATTCAAATGCAGCAGTCGAAATGGCTTCAAAATCCATGATCGAGCAATACACCAGAGGCTCCAAGATTCAAACTCAAATGATAAGCAAGCAAACAAACTCAAATGACCAATTACTTCCCAAAATTCAATATATCAATGCCCCAAAAGGGTCGCACGATCACCATTAATCGACAAGACAACCATGACCATAAAAAACTTGGAGATTCGATAAGGTAATGGATTTTGGAGAAATCCGGACACGATGGATTTCCCTGGATCTGGGTCAAAAGGCGGTCACTTTCAGACTCTAAAAGAAAATCGGGGGAATTTTCCCGAAAATAGTGCAAACTCCGAAATGCATTCAAAACTCAAGATTTTCGATAAAATTCATAAGTGTGCCACTTGAACTGGCAAGATGGGCATCAAAGCATGAGCCCAAGCAAGCAAAAAACCCCAAAAAGAAGGGCCAAAACACCAAAAATAGAAAAAAGAGGGTCCCCACTTTTAGTGGTGCGTGTGTGCAAAAACTGCACAACACCTGCTACTCCAGGATCTATTCCCCCTACTACAATTATTTCTACTTCAGGGTCCCCCGTCCAAAAACTTGCTCTCATTTGTACACCAGGGCCAATTAAAGAAGAAGTTGAATATTTTGTGGACCCCACCAAGAAGCAAATATTAAATAAGATCACAGAATTACAGGTTGCCTTAAAGGCAAGTGAGGATGGTGTAATTGCCAAAAAAAATGAGGTTGTGGACACAGTTTTGAGGCATTTAAATGAGAAGTTGGATGGTATATTACCATCTATACATTCTTTGTATTCTTTATTTTTCGATGGAATAAACAATATCAATAGGGATCGGTAAATAGGTTTTATTTTGGCTGAGAAGTGGATCCCTAGGGCCAACGATCTGGATATTATGCATAAGGCTTCTAGGTTTGATGCAGACAATAGGCCCTAGTCATTAAAGCCTACTCAAATCTTTGTGAAATCATTGAAGGGATTCCAAGCCCTACCTGATGATTTGAGTAGAAGAATTATGGAGCTAGTAAAGAGCTTTGATGACTGGAATGATACATTTTTTCCAGACATCACTGATGCACAAGGAAATGTTAAAACATTGCAATAGTGGCAGGAAAGGGTAGAAGAAATAATTAATGCACAAATCAAATTGATTTGTGATGATTTTGATTATGACTTGTTGGTAAGCAGCATGGATAAAATAATTAATACCAGCACATTCTTAGAGTCTTTGGAAAGAGAAGCCAACCAAGTCATACTGAAATTTAAACCTTACAATACTAAGGTGAATGAAGTGGTGAATTTTTACTGGCCAATGGATAAAGAATATCAGAAATGGGTGGACAAGTACTTAACCGAAGAGGAGTAAAACAATTTCTACTATAGGCAACTAACAACTCAATGGTTATAGTTGTAACTAATTATGGTTTTTTCACCATGGCAAATTTTGGTGTAGGTTTTGAGGTCTAGCAAACATAGCATCTATTCCCTAATGAGTGGAATTAACAAGAAGATTCTTTGGGACTTGGTGATTGTAATCATATTTTTGAAAGGTCACAAGGTGGTCCAATTGATCGGTGACATGTGTATTTTCTAGCCTGATGCTTGTTTTCTCCTTCATTCTCTATAAGAAGGATTTAAAGGCTAGAAATAAGGGTTCAAAAGTTAGATATTTTAAGGTTGAGTCTAGGCATAGTTGCAGAGCAAGTTGTAAAGCCTAATTTTTTTAGTGTAAATGTAATTTAGGTTTTGTGTCATTCTGTAGTCGGGTTTTGCATTTATGAAGGTTTGATGTTTCATAACAGTACTAGCATTTGAGTTATAATGATTCATTTCAAGCTCATGTCTCTCCTTTGTATAAGCAAATCATAATTTTGAATAATATAATCAAGGGTTATTGCGTTCATCTCACTGTTGTGGTGTGTATGACTTCCATTTTGGCTTTAATTCAAAGAATTAATTAAAATGCTTGATTGGAGTTATAGATGGATATGTTTATAAAGGGATTTGGTAAGAAGTATTGGGTTAGGATATAAATTGATTATGTTGTAAGGAAATTGTTATCAAAGATCTTATATGCTATGTGTTTGAACTTGTCATGGAATTTTAAATGTTTGTGAACTTGACTCCCCAATGGTATATGGCACTGGTCTAAACCGTATGTGTTTGTGAGGTTTTGTGTTTTATTTGTCTATTCTTAGAGCTTTCTACCAAATTGCAAATTAAATGACTATCTTAAGTTGTGAAATATTGTTGTAATCATCTCATGCTCCAAGTAGTTGATATTACTGATGAAAAGCCATTTCAATTCAGTATTATCCTATTCTGTTGAGCTATTAAATGGGATTATCTGTTAATTTTTAATGATTTTTTATAAGTTCGGTGCAAAGATTATAATCACATTATAGGGACCACCCTCCTGGGTTTTGCAGAGCCCGAAGTGTAGGAGGTTTATTGTTAAAATCCTCATTATTTGGTCTAGGTTCTTCGAGTTGCTCTCAATTAGAATTGGCAATTCTATAGGTAGAATAGAAGATAAACCTGGTTACAGTAAAAAAAACCAACAAAATGGTGACTCTGCTGGGGACTTAGTTTGAATATTTCTTGTCAGTGGGTCGGTTATCCATTTTGCATAGAGTTATCATAGTATTTATGTGATTTGAAGGTCAAGCTCGTGACTTTTCTTTTCTTTTACCTAATTCGTCTATTCTCCAAAAGTTTCAAATATCTTGTGAAGAGAATTCATACATTGTCGGTACGATAAATTTCTAAAGGTTTTTTAAGTTCCACCAAGTGTTCCTGAACAATTGGTTTTCCCAAGATAATTGGGTGGCGACTCTGAAGTCTCTGCAGTAGTGTGCATTTCATTTGAAGATTTAATACGAATTAAAAGATTTTTGGACAAGTACAAACACATGAAGAACACCAGGTCATTCATAAAGAATCACTCGAAATAGAAATTGGCAGGTGAACTTCCTAAGATGAAGAAGGACTAGATAAAGAAGAAACCAAAAAATAGCAATGCCACTCTTGCATCACATAATCATGTACACCAAGTTACAATTAAATCTCTACATCCTATTCCTGAGACTTTTGAACATGTATCTAGACATTCTGAGTCAGATAGCTATGGATTTTTGATGCATTATTTAATACACCTATTCAAGAGGATGTAGCCTATCATAATAAAGGGCCTATTAGCATCCAATATACTAAGAGAAGAAGTAGAAGTAGAAGTTGAAGCCATCACAAAGAATGCACCAGTGAGGTTCCTCCTCCTCCTGCTAAAAGATGATGGAACCCCTTTGTTATTTAGGCAAGAAGAAGCAAACCTGATAGACTTAAGTGAAACATCAAGTTCTGACATGACTTTGCTTGACCCTGATGATGTTTTTGGGGATATTAGTTCTTTAATACAAGAGATCCAAAATCAAGCTAAGCTTAGGATAAAAAGGGACAAAGAAAAGGAAACAGAACTGATGCATGCTTTCATTGAGAGAGATAGGTTAATTAGACAACTGGCAACCATGAAAATCCTAAACCAAAGTAGACCAGACCTAGAAAAAGAGGGTCCTATTGTACAAATTTTTGATAAGGAGTTGAAGTTAGTATCTAGAGTGAGTCCTATAGGCCAAGCTGAGGACAAATCCAAGCCTACAGGCCCAAAACCATTGATCCCTAGTAAGCCCCAATCAAGTAATCCAAATCCTAAACTTGTTTTGGATAAGGGAAAACAAAAGGCTGAATGGATCAAGATAAATGAGAGGGTGGTTTCTCACCATCCTAAGCAAGATCCCCTTTCACATGTGTCATCACAAATAGAGACTACCTTGGAAAAGGTTAGGAGGGAAGAGAAGGGTCTAGTAGAAGAGTTAGAGAGGACTAAAATTGAAGCTGCAAATGTAGAAAAGAAAACGAAAATAGGTTTCCTAAGAATGTCAAGTATGGATGAGGTTGCACAAGCTACAAATTCATCAGGTCACTATGATGTCTTGAAAAATGATCCTAAACCTAGTCTAGAGAATGCCACAAATAACTCCGGCCCAAAGGTTCAAGAAACCAAGTTTGTAAATCTACATCAAGATGGTCCTAAAACTTAGAATACAAGGTCTAGTGATGACTCTCAGAAAATTGATGGACTATTTCAGAGGAGACCTATACAATTGGAAAGATATAGGAAACTATTCTTTGATGGTATTCCAGGTTACCCAAATCCCATCCCTGATGAGTTAAGAGAAAAGATAAATAAGCTCACTGGGAATAATGCTTTTTCCGTTGAGGAACATTTAAAATCCTTCATGGATATGTTGAATGATTATGAAGTTGAACATGAGGATGTAGTGATGAAATTGTTTGTCCAATCTTTAACTAAGATGCAAAGGATTGGTACAGAGGTCTACCAAATGCTAGTATTGGTTTGTGGGAAGAGTTTGAAAAGTGCTTCAAAGAACAATATGGTGATAAGACTAATTCTAGTTTCATGTTAAGTGAATTCAACACCATAAAGAAATTAGTTAATGAGCCTACAATAGAGTTTAACCTAATATTTCAAAAGGCAATGTATAAGTTGTTTCAGGTGATGAGACTTGATGAAAATGTTTGTTTAACTACTTATTTCAATGCTTTTGATGCTAAAATGGCATATCTCCTTAGAGATAAGGACCCTTGAACCATGAGGGATGATTTTAGAGCATCTATCAATATTGAAAGTAATATGAAAGCTTCTGGTAAATATGGTAGGAGGGAAGAGCCTACTCTCTTGAAGAATCCTAGGGCTAAAACTGAGAAAGTCTCTACTGCAGGCCCTAAGGAGGATGAGAAATGGGATAAAGTCCTTAGCACTTTGAAGGATATAAAATATATTATTGCTAAGCAAGAGAAAGGTCTTGTAAATGATAAGAAATAGTATAATAAAAATGATAGACCTCCTAGACTACAATATTATCCCTACAATACAAATTGGAAGGATGGAAAACCAATACTACTAGCCCAAAAGCCTAAAACTAATCAGCAGACACCAAATCCTTTGCAGAAGCATTCTATAAATCTAGTACAAGATAGACCATGGTGTGAGGTGTCTAAAAATCCATATGATTAGAATTATTGTGGTGTTACCCAGCTGCTTGAGGCTAAAAGAACAAAAGAAGAGGATACCCATGAGCAGACTCTTGATTTTGAACAAAATGATGTTGATTGTTGTATGGACCAGTCATATATTGATGAAGTTGAATGTCCTTTTGATGAAGAATTGAAAAAAATTGATGTAAATAGTCAATGATAGAGAAGTGAAATCTACCATCAACAAGTTTTTTCTGATGAGGAAGGTAAGTTTGACAATCATGTCTACAATATGGAGTAGGCTGAAGATCCAGTGTCTCTAAGGAGACCATTAGAAGATGAGATTGTCCAGTTGACTAAAGAGATCACTGCTAAAATGAGAGGTACATTACAGCTAGGAAATAGAACTATGGGTGGTGATAATGGAAAGCATGTTGGCCTTTTCATTAAGGGACAGAAAGATAAAAACAAGGATGTTAAAGAAGATAGAAAAAATGATTTTGTCAAAATGAAGGAGGTTAAGAATGACAAGATATGGGAAAAAAGGACTGAGATCCAAAAGCTTGGTGAAGATGTTACTCCTTTGTTGGTAAAGACCAAAGTGATTACCAAGTCTATTGAGTCTACTCCAGAAGCAAAGCAAAAGAAACTTGAAGGAAAGCAACAATTGGAAAATAAAGAAACTAGTGAAGGTATGATTCCTAACTTGCCTAAGTACACACCCTTAGACATTTTTCAAGTATTGTCCCAAGTTAAAGTTACCATACCTTGGCTGGAGATGATGAGAATAGATGAGCATAAAGAAAAAACAATAGCCTTGATTACTAGAATTCCTAGTAGTAAAATTGAACAAGGAGATTGTAAAGAAGCCAAGGAAAAGGAAGAAATAAAAGAGAAAGAAGTGGAGGGAATTGTAACACAAATTCCCCTTGTATATCTAGGGAATTCCATCAATATGTGCCTTGAGAACATAACTTCCTTTTTATTGAGTGTTGATATAAATGGGAGGACTCTGAGAAATTGTATGATAGACTCAGGGGCATCAAATAATGTTATGACATTCAAGATTATGGAAGCAATGGGCTTAATAGTAGATACTACTCAAGGTAAATTCTATGCATTAGATTCAAGAGAAGTTCCAGTTATTGGGACTATTAAAGCATTGCCTTATAAATTAAACCAACAGCCTGATAAAGTTTTGGCCCTAACTATTCTAGTTGTAGACATCCCTCCTCATTTTGGGATGCTCTTGTCTAGGAAATGGAGTGCATCAATGGGAGGTAACATGCAATGTGATTTGTCATTCACTACTTTCTACTTTGATGGAAAATATTTCAGGATTGAAAGAGAGTCCAAAGTGCCTCATATGATTGAGCATGATCTGATTGAGAATTTGACATGTTTCACTGACTATGGCATAAATGAGTTCAGGGCTGAGGAACCCCCTAGTGATTGTGATAAAGCCGTCGCACCAATTGATATAGAAGTTGAACATGTGTCAGAATCTAATGATTTGTGGACTATGTATTTTGATGGTGCTAGTTCAAAGGAAGGATCTAGTGCAGGTGTCTTGCTAAGGTCTCTGAGTGGAAAGATATTTAGGTTCTCTTTCACTCTTTTATTTGAGTGCACCAACAATGTGGCAGAGTATGAAGCCTTGTTATTAGGGCTTAGATTGGCTCAAAAACATGGGATCAAGAAACTCAAGGTAACTGGACATTCTGAGCATGTGATTTCCCAAGTCAAATCCATATATGTGTCAAAGAATAAAAGGTTGAAACAATATAGAAATATTGTTTGGGATGAATTAGAGAACTTTGATGCTTTTGGTATAAATTGGATGGAGAGAGGCCACAATAAGGTGGTGGACTTGCTAGAAAATATTGCATTAAGACCAGATGATATGACTTATGCTGGGATTTCAAAGGTTGAAGTGCAAACCAAACCATCTATTCCTAATAACATCAAGAACTGGCAAGTTTTTGACAATGATGATGATATACTGAGATTCTTAAGTTGTGTGGATGAGTATGAAAGTCAAGAAATTGATTTTGGAGATTTTTTTGAAAAATTGATGGTAAGGATACTATGTTTGGGAATGAAGTTATTCAGTTAAGGACCAACACAATTCCTAAAGGTTTAGGTTTTCTTGAAAGAGAGTTTGACAACCAGGATAGGACAAAGACTAATTGTGTTGCTTCTCATCTTGATGATCTAGAGGAAATAAACCTTGGAACAGATGCATCACCAAAAAAGTTGTATGTTGGAAAGAAATTGTCACCAAAGGTGAGAAAGATGTTGATTGATTTGTTAAGAAAATTTAGACTTGTGTTTTCCTAGTCTTATGATGATCTTAAGGCTTATAGGCAAGATTTGTTTCAACATGAAATTCCTTTGAGTAGTGATGCTAAGCCTTTTAGGAAAAATAAAAGACCTATTAATCCTACCTTGGCTCCAAAAATTCAAGAAGAACTAATGAAATTAAGAGATGCAAGGATCATCAAACCAATTAGACACTCATCTTGGGTCTCAAATTTGGTGCTTGTGAGAAAGAAAAATGGAGACATCTGGTTATGTGTGGATTTCAGAAATTTGAATGTGTCTTCATTAAAAGATAATTACCCATTACCAAATATGGAAGCCATGTTGCAGAGGGTGATAGGTTGTGAGTTGATGTCTATGATGGATGGGTTTTCTGGCTATAACCAAGTCATGGTTAAGGAGTATGAACAATTTAAGACAACTTTCACTACACCTTGAGGAACTTATGTATATGTGAGAATTCCTTTTGGTTTAACAAATGCAGGGGCTACTTGCCAAAGAGCCATGGATGTGGAATTCTCAAATTTTATAAACTTGTTTTTGGTGGTTTATCAGGATAATCTGACAACATATTCCAAGAAATAAGATGACCATTATGCAAATTTAGAGAAAGTGTTTTGTAGGGCATTGGAATATGGTATTTCTTTAAATCCAAAGAAATGTGATTTTGGAGTATAGGAAGGAAATTTGTTGGGACATATTATTTTTGAGGATGGGGCCAAGATTGATCCAGAGAGGGTAATTGCAATAGATAGGGTCCCACAACCCTGAAATGTCAAAATACAGTCTTTCTTTGGACAGATCAATTTCTTAAGGAGGTTCATTAAAAAATTTGCTGAGATAGTTTGCCCTATTTATAAGATGCTTAAGAAAGGGGCCAAGATTGAATGGGAAGAAGAGTCAGTACAAGATTTCCAAGCCATCAAGCAAGCTATAAAGGAAGCTCCTGTGTTAAGAACCCCTGATTTTTCCACACCCTTCTAGATTTTCTCATTTGCTTCATTCCACACAATTGTAGTTGTGTTATTACAAAATAATTTTGAGGGTTTTGAATAGACTATAGCCTTTTTCAGCAAATCCTTGCAGGTTGTAGAACTTAAGTATGACATAAATGAAAAATAGGCATATGCACTAGTAAAAGAAATGAAAGCTTTCAGAACATATCTGATGGGAACTACTATAATTGCCTATGTACCTAGTGCTGCTGTGAAGGACATTTTTACACAACAGGAAGTGTCAGGAAGAAGATGTAGGTGGATCAACAGGATTCAAGAATTCAACATTGAAATCCAGATTACCAAGCTGGTGAGAGGACAAGGATTGGCCAAGCTTATGGCCCAAAGTAATTTGGAAGAAAATTAGATAAATTTTCTTGAAGAAGAGGACAAATCACACATATGTGACATGGAACATTCTGATTGGTACAAAGGTGTGATCTATTACTTACAAAAGATGAAATGTCTTGATGATTTGAATGAAAATGAAAAGAGGACATTTAAGTTACATGCTATCAAGTATGTTATCATGACAGGGAAGCTCTAGTGGAGAAATGGAGGTGTTATGTTAAAATATGTAGATTGAGATCAAGTAAAAGAACTCTTGAATGACATGCATAGTGGAGTTTGTGGAGGCCTTTATATGGCTAAAACTACTGCACACAAAGTAATGAGGGTTGGGTTTTGGTGGCCTACTATTTTTAAGGATGCACACCAATTAGTGAAGACATGTGATGCTTGTCAGCGTTTCTCTAGTAAGTTGAAATTCTCTAGTAACTTATCTTTAAAACTAGTTGCAGTACAATCTCCATTCCAACAATGGGATATTGATTTTGTAGGAGAGATAGCATTCAAATCAAGTGGGGGCCATTCATGGATATCGATGACCACTGATTACTTTACCAAGTGGGTGGAAGCGATTCCAACAAAGAAATCAACTAGTAAGGTGGTAATTGACTTCTTAATAAATAATATAGTGACTAGATTTGGATGCCCAGAGAAGATTGTGTCAGACAATGCAATGTGTTTCAGGTCTGAAGAATATATGGAGTTCTATGAGAAGCAAGGCATCCAAGTCTATTACTCATCACCTTACCACCCACAAGGAAATGGACAAGCAAAATCAAGCAATAAAAGCTTGATGAAGATTATCAAGAGAATCCTAGATCAAAATAAGAAGGCATGGGATTCTAAATTGAAATTAGCAGTCTAGGCAGATAGGGTAACTGTGAAGAAGGCAATAGGTTGTGCCCCATTTGATTTAGTCTATGGGATAAATACAAGGTTGCCCTAGAATAACCTGATGGAAATGTATAAATTTGTCCAGATGTATGATAATGAAATAAATGATGAAATGCAGTTGAGAGTGGAAGCTCTCATAGAATTAGATGAGAACAAGAGGGAAGCTTAGATGAAAAATGCCAAATTGCAATTACAGGTGAATAATTTGTATGACAAGAAGACAACTGCAAGGAGTTTCCAAAATGGAGATATGGTTTTGATGTGGAATCCCAGGTTGGAAGACAAAGGAAAATATGGTAAATTTGATGCAATCTGGTTGGGTCCATTCCTGGTAAATAATAAGTCGGGGGAAGATTCATATTTCCTCCAAGAAATTACATGTGATATTCTTGAATTTCTAGTTCATGGACAATTCTTGAAGTTATACTTCAGCTGAAGTATTGTTCTCCATGAACAGTAGTTGAGGTTTGTATATCTGTTAGTTGTAGGTTTCCTTTTGGTTGGATTGTCTTGTCCAGATAATCCTTTTTTGGTTGTCTCTACAATTGGTCTACTCTACCTAAGATTTTGTTATTCTCGCTTTATTCTAGTGGAATGAACATCCCCAACTGGAGCCGATGATGGAGCCTCAAATTTAATTCTTTGAGTTCCATCAATTTTCAGCCACATTAATGGTCTATCATGCTATTCTAGAGAAGCCTAGGGTTTGGGGTTTTATTTCTGCCTTCATGAAATCATAATGTTCTATCTTAAACCCTAGGTTGGATCTATTTCGTCATTACCTTTTAGGGAAGATTTTAAAATGAATTATGCCCCATTGAATCATCTAGGTCAGGACCCTTTAATAAATTGTGTTAAATTTTTCACCTCGATTTTATTATTTCCTAAGTCTAGGTCGGCTTGTGCCCCGTGCTTTAAAAACAACCTTATGCCATCATTTGTCATCGACCTAGGCGATGTCCCCTTTCACCCTTTTAATAATTATCTTATTTTGTAGGGAATGTATTTTAATGACCGTTGATCATCTTACGATTGATCCTGACTGTTCCTCACAATCTCGCAATGACATCACCACTGGGTTTCAACTGATTGTGATTCACGGGTGAGCACCGGGTATCTCAACTGCCAATTCCAAAGAAGGATTAATAAAGTGTTTAATATTTGTATCGGGTTTTAATACATTAAAATTTGGGTTACTAAAAGAGTTGTGAGATGCACGTGCTCAAGATTGAATGCGTTGTTTTAATCTTGATGAAAATTTTCCCAACGGTTATGTTTGGTGCTGATGATTGTTGTGACTAAACATGATTGTCGATGGTGGAAATCAATGGTTTCCCACCATCGCATGATCCAAATATGCAGGGTGTTTAGTGATTGTGATATCACGAGCGGGCACCACGTGTATCCCTTTGGAGGTGCATATTGTGGTGGGCTCTCGACACTGACATGAAGATTACATTAGCCTTTTTGGAGGTGGTCATTCAATGATCTAACAAAAACAAAAGATTGATGACTGAAGTTTAAATTCGCATCAAATGCGATTGGCACCGTTGGCACGGCATGCAAATGTGCTTTAATGGTAGATGAGACATCTATTGGATAAATTCAATCGACATAAAGCATTTGATTTCATTCTATCTTCACCACAAAAGCATTCAAGTGTTTTTGAAGTAGTTCAGAGCCAGGGATAAATTTTTTCAAGCAATCACAATGAAGGTTTGGTTCTTTGCAAGGCGTGAAATCCTATGAGTTACTTTCTATATCACTAGTTTAATTTGACTATGATTCCTTTGAAAGGTTGTAGTGTGCTAGTCAAGGGGTTGTTGATTATTGTTGTAGGGTTCCTGGTTCATTTGAATTGTTGGAAATTGCATAGTTGTGTTGTAATTTTGTTTTCTAGGTAGCCTTAGTTTGTTCAAGAATTTGAATTTTGAGAAAGCCCTAGTTGTTTGAGATGGCGCCACTGAAGCAACAATCTGGCCATATTGATTATTTGCAGAGGAATTTATATGATGATTTTTTGGATCAACTCCCATTATCAACAAATGATAGAAGAAGGGGTTTGGTTTTAATGAATGGAAGAACCCTGGGTGAGGGACTAGTGTGAAAAAATATAATATTGCAGATGCTAGGGGTCCAATGACGGGTCTAGAAATGTTTAGGCTATGGTATGGAGAACGAAACTTACCCCACCCCTTCTCTAATGGTTGGAGATACGACTTGGGGAAACTTGCAGTGCGAAATGTGTTTCCTGATGTGGACCTACTCAGAACAGTGGCAGCACGGTATGACCCTGTTACAAGGGTAATTAGGAATAATGATGGTGGGATTTCGCTAAGCATAAATGCAGATGAGATCTAATAGATTTTTGATTTAAGTGTATACAACCCATTCTTAGCCCAAATAGATTTTGAGGAAATGAATCAAAACCTCTTTTCATGCTAAAGTTGCTTCCTCCTCACCTGGCCAGGGCAAGCAGTTCAATGATTCATATCAGCCAAAGTGACCAGGAGCCTTTCAAGCTAAGTTGTTTTTCCAATCAATTTTTGGAAACATGTTATTCATTATGCCAGATTTTGGGATTCAGTGCAAATACAGTGATGCCGATTACATATATGTTCATGGGGGCTCAGATTTAGCATCCCAATTTCTCCATGGTGTATGATTGCATATTTTCTAGTAGAAAAGATACATGACAGTTTGTTGAAGTTGCATGTGGGGGATACTGGTACACCTTTCTTTTGGTACTCCCTATTAATGCATATGTTCCTATACAAGAATGTCGACTTCTTCTCAGAGAAGATGGAGTTGAAGCAAGAGGTGAATGGAGAAAATTTACCAGTATAGGTGTGGAGTGCAGATTTGTCTTACAACAAGGGAGGTGCCAACTTTGTGCAGTTTGATAACTGCTTTGCCTCCAGACTCAGAGTTAGATTGGTGGTAAATGTACTAAGAGTCCCTAAATATTTGCATGACTTCCTCCAACCAAAATTGAGGTAGCCTAATTTGGAGGTATTCCACAATTAGGGTGACATCATCTTATACCCCGTAAGCACTATCCTAAGGATGTTTGGTTTCCAAGGAGCCCCTCACATTCTCCCATATAATGTACCATCAAGGATGGGATTTTTCAAGGTCATGTGGCAGCTGGGTTGTATTCATGAAGACAACCTAATAGGGAGAGGAAAAGGGACTTTGTTCACTAATTATACTATTGTTTTAAATTTTTTCTTTTCCAAGGGAGGATGGGTCCACTTCAGAAGGTTTTTTGATGACTATCATTTGAAGAGTGGATCTAGGAGGAAGCATGATCCTGAGGGATTCTTTGCCTTGTTCAAGCAACAAATTAAAGGTTGCAGATTTGTACATGAATTCAACTTTCCTGAGGACCTAATCAGAAATGAGTTTGATTTGAATAAGCAGGAATTGAATAAAGAAAAATGGATTGCAAATGAGAAGTTGTTTCCGATAGTGCAGAAGATAGATCCAAAATATGATCCATTAATGGAGTTTACTCCATTCCATAAGAGAATTGACTTCTTGATGAATAATTTTAAAGAGATCATGGGAAGCTTGATGAATAAGAGAGTCAGTTTGGAATTAGACTTCGAGATTCAGAGACCGGAGGTGAGGCTTGAGGAAACAAGGCCAACTTATCAACCCCCAGTTGAAAAACCTCTATATAAAAGAAAGAGGAATGATAGCAATGATGAAAATGAGGGGGGATAAGATGGGAAAACAAATAGTGAAAGCATCCTCATAGCTAGCCCCAAGGATCAGAGCACCTAGAGGGATATAGATTGTGGAGTTAGATTCAGCACCAAGAAGTGATCCTGCAGTGCTACCATTAGAGCCATGCCCTAAGAGGCAAAAGATTAAGGAAACACAAGAGGCTGTGATGGATGAAATAATTGTGACCAATCAAGACATGTAGGTTGGTATCCCTTCCTGTCCTAGATCAACACAATTGGTGTTGTCTGATATGGATATAAAGCAACAATGTGTACAAGATGCCAGGATGGAGGCCTGCAAGGAATTATTAGATGATGATGCCTTTGTGAAGACTCTTGTATTCTTGCAAATAATTTGGAGGATGAAACTGGAGGAATATCAGGATAAGTTCAAGATAAGGAGAAAATCAAGACCTGATAGGTTTGAGCAGGAGAATGATGATGAGGTCAGGGTTGAACTAATGGAAGAATTCAAGAACATCACTCTTGAGGAAGGAAGGAGACTTGTGACTTAGGCTGGTGTCCTCATTTTTCCTTTGTGGGACATAGCCGATGTTGTAGCATTCAATGCTATCCTACAATCCAAGCATCCTATGCATAATAGTGAAGAAGAGGTTAAGGTAGCTTTGCAAGATTTTTCCTTCAATGCGGAGTATGAAACTTAAGAGGGGGTCTAATTATCAAGAGAGCTTTTGAAAATTCAACAACAGAAGCTACAAGCCTGACAGTTGATGTGGCCAAATTGGCCCAAATGACAACTGAGAGAGAAGAGGCTAAAAAGAAAAGCCTGATGGAGAAGTACAACATAATAATTGGAGAATATAGTAGGATGCAGCATAGGAATGTTGAGCTGCAATCTAAAGTAGATAGGCTGAAATATATGCAGGTAGGAGAATCCTCCAGTGTTCCTAGTATCAGAGCATTAGCTCCTACTTCAAGATCTATTCCCCCTACTACTCCAATTGTTTCTACTCTAGGGCCCCCCATCCAAAAACCTACTCTTAGTCCTACACCAAGGCTAGTTGAAGAAGAAGTTGAATATTCTATGGACCCCACCAAGAAGAAAATATTAAATAAGATCACAAAATTATAGGCTACCTTAAAGGCAAGTGAGGATGGTGTAATTGCCAAAAAAAGTGAGGTGGTGGACACAGTTTTGAGGCATTTAAATGAGAAGGTGGATGGTAGATTACCATCTGTACATTCTTTGTATTCTTTATTTTTAGATGGAATAGAAAATATCAATAGGGATCGGGAAATAGTTTTTCCTTTGGCTGAGAAGTGGATCCCTAGGGCCAATGATCTAGATATTATGCATAAGGCTTGTAGGTTTGATGCAAACAATACGCCCTAGTCATTGAAGCCTACTCAAATCTTTGTGAAATCATTGAAGGGATTCGAGGCCCTACCTTATGATTTGAGTAGAAGAATTAGGGAGCTAGTAAAGAGCTTTGATGACTGGAATGATACATTTTTTCTAGACATCAATGATGCACAAGGAAATGTTAAAACATTGCAACAGTGGTAGGAAAGGGAAGAAGAAATCATTAATGCACAAATCAAATTGATTTGTGATGATTTTGATTATGACTTGTTGGTAACAAGCATGGATAAAATAATTAATACCAACACATTCTTAGAGTCTTTTGAAAGAGAAGCCAATCAAGTTGCAGTGAAATTTACACCTTACAATACTAAGGTGAATGAGGTGGTGAATTTTGACTAGCCAACGGATGAAGAGTATCAGAAATGGGTGGACAAGTACTTAATCAAAGAGGAGTAAAATAGTGTCTACTATAGGAAACTAACAACTCAATGGTAATAGTTGTAACTGATTATGGCTTTTTCCCCATGGAGGCTTTTGGTGTAGGTTTTGAAGTTTGGAAAATGTAGTGGCTATTCCCTAATGAGTGGAATTAACAAGAAGATGCTTTGGGACTTGGCAATTGTAATCATATTTTTGAAAGGTCACAGGGTTGTCCAATTGATCGGTGACATGTGTATTTTCTTCCCCGATGCTTGTTTGCTCCTTCATTCTCTATAGGAAGGATTTCAAGGCTAGAAATAAGGGTTGGCAAGTTAGATATTTTAAGGTCGTGTCTAGGCATAGTTGCAGAGCAAGTTGTAAAGCTTAATTGTTTTAGTGTAAATAAAATTTAGGTTTTGTGTCATTCTGTAGTTGGGTTTTGGGTTTATGAAGGTTTGATGTTTCATAATAGTACTAGGATTTAAGTTATAATGATTCATTTCAAACTCATTTCTCTCCTTTGTATAATCATATCATAATTTTGAATAATATAATCAAGGGTTATTGTGTTAATCTCATTATTGTGGTGTGTATGACTTCCATTTTGGCTTTAATTCAAAGAATTAATTAAAATTCTTGATTGGAGTTATAGATGGATATGTTTATAAAGGGATTTGGTAAGAAGTATTGGGTTAGGATATAAATTGATGATGTTGTAAGGAAATTGTTTTCATAGATATTATATGCTATGTGTTTGAACCTATCATGGAATTTTAAATGTTTGCGAACTTGATTCCCCAATGGTATATGGCACTGGTCTAAACTGTATGTGTTTGTGAGGTTTTGTGTTTTTTTTTCTATGCTTAGAGCTTGCTACCAAATTGCAAATTAAATGACTATCTTAAGTTTTGAAATATTGTTGTAATCATCTCATGCTCCAAGTAGTTGATATTACTGATGAAAAGCCATTTCAATTCAGTATTATCCTATTCTGTTGAGCTATTAAATGAGATTATTTGTTAATTGTTAATGATTGTTTATAAGTTTGATGCAAATATTATAAAGACATTATAGGGACCACCCTCCTGGGTTTTGTAGATCCTGAAGTGTAGGAGGTTTATTGTTAAAATCCTCGTCAGTTGGTCCAAGTCCTTCGATCTGCTCTTAATTAGAATTGGCAATTCTATAGGTAAAATAGAAGATAAACCTGGTTACAGTAAAAAAAACCAATGCAAACCACCATGAATGGAGCCTATTTACATAATACGCTTTGGATGGGGTTTATTGAGTATTCGGCAACAATTAATTAAGCATTAGATGTAAAAAAAATCCATGCCTACAACATTCAAGCATACAAATTAAACGATACGCATGATAACATCATTCAAGAATGGCTGTAGAAAAATAAGAGTTTCTTTAGTCAAAAAGCCAAAAGGCTATACAATGATATATATTGATAAAAGTATATACAATATATCCAAAAAAATCATAAAATATTAGTACAAAGGAGCCATATGGACATAAAATGTTATGTATATATCGATAGTACAAAATATATGTTCCAAAATACCACATAGGCATACAACAAACAACACTAATACATAGTCATTTCCCTCTAGGGGAAGGAAATAGATCATGTGTTCTCTTTGAAATTCAGCTGGATGGAGTGACTATTTCTTCTCTTGTCTTTTAAACATGCTCGCTAGTCCTCCTCTCTTCACTCTGGACCTTCAACTGATACAATAAAAAGTATAGATGTTAAAACATAGAAATTGAATTGTGGAATGGCATATAACAGAATATATATTCACCTACCACATACATATAGTCATCATGCACATTTACAACATCACCACATCCATGATCTGGAGTGACAACCACCTATAGCAACCATGAAGATAGAAATTAAACTACATAAAAGTATCGTGGAAATATAATGTCAAATCAACTAATCTATTCCATACCTGTCTCAATGGATCAGAACTAGCTATTGCTACAACAAATCCATGGTCCATCGTGCCACCAAAATCACCAGGGCTTTCTCTTATCAACATCTGCAAATGAAATAATATCTTAGGTATCATGTTGATATAAAGACCAAGAGTGGATAATGGAACATAATGTGAAATAAGAGAGGGTAATGGGATGGAAATAGAAGGGTGATGTAGAGAGGGGCTCAAAGTCATTCAAATTGACAACTTGCATTCAAGAGGAATCTAACAAGATTAAAATGTCCTATTAGAGTTATCCAAATAATCCTCAAATCTTGACAACAATCAGGAGTCCAACTTCTCACTTTAACCCATGCAACCTAGCAATAGTGCAAACTTAGTTTTTGGCCTTTAACTCCCATGATTTCCAAAAAAATTGACACTAAAAGGGTGGATTCATATACCCATTTCAGATTTATACAACATATCTCTTAGCCAAATACAAGTATTTTTCACCAATCCCTTTAAATTAGACCCTCAATGCTGTCCTAGGCCATGAATTAGGCCAAATTTACAAAGCAACATACCTTTCAACTAACAAAAACCCTTGAAACCTTGGGGAAGCATTTCCTATGCCCTCAAACCTCTAAAACCACAATCAACACCTAGGGTTGACACCTCCAACATAGTAAACTCCAAAACCCTCAATTTCATGCCAAGTCAAGAGGGTTTATTCAAAGTTCCACTTACACAACCTCCCAGACAATGCCACTAACTCAGACATGTATATTTTAACCCCAATATGCTCAAAAGTTGGAAAAAAATCCACACTCTCATTGACTTCCAAAAACCTTATACCCAAGGCTCCATCTTCATGTGTTTTTCTTCACAAAACTCATCAAGATAGCAAGTTTATCTCCTTAGTTCCTTCTCCACAACTCTAATCATGCAACCTACAACCTAATTAGACTCCCTAGGGCCCATTACACTAGTTATAGTAGGTACAGTCAGTGTAAGGGACCTTAAATCATGATTTTGGTTACAAAACCCTCAAACAATGTGTCTTTGGCCTATCACAAGAAAACAAGGATATTTACCACAAATCATAATGGATCTCCCTCAAAATTGTTCCAAAATATTTTTAACACCTACCACCACAAATTAAAATGATTTACATGGCACAATCAATCTATACGGGCTTGTATAGGCCTGCAAATGACAAGAATAATCAGAAATTTGATGAAAAACAAAGATATTCTTATGGCCAATTTTTCAAACTTCAAGCCAACGTTACAAAATGAGTTGTCATGCCTTTTTAAAGGATTATCCTCATCAAACCAATGCCAAAATACCTTACAACTACTTTTTGAACCTCTCATGACCGTTGCATTACAAATTTGTTGCATTTATGCAACTCACAAATTTGGCACTTTCAAGTTTTGACTCTTTATATTTTCCTAGACCCTCTTAAACACCTAAAATATTACAAATAGTGTAGTGAGACCTTATTCAACTAAGAAATTATGAATTAATCAAGGAAAAATCATCCTATCTACCTTGACACCCCTTGTCAACTTTGATAATTCCTTCCACATGATTTGCAAACCTTACAAGCTGAATACAAAAGCCCCTCAAAGTTGATCAATTACAATAGAATGGTCACATTGGACCTTATTAAGACTCAAGGACTCAACTCAAACATCATAACACACCTTGCCTATCAGAAAATTAATGAAGAAACATAGAAAAGAGTGGTGCCCCTACACCAAAGGGATTAATGGAACTTAGGATGGACTAGTATAGATTGATGGGATGGGCTAGGATGGGATAAAAAAATATAGGATGGAAAATTTGAGGTTAATGGGATTCTATTATTAGGGAACAATGCAACATAGGGTGAATTAGGAGGTGTTTAGGGTTTGACTATAGTACACTAAGTGTGAACTTGACCTATGTGTAGCAATAATAGAGAAGATTTATCTAGGATAAAACATGGATAAATATGGTATAACATAGGATGATATAAAGAAACATAGGGTGGAACATAGGGGATCATGGAACATCTAGGGTGATATAATAATGGGTACAATAATATTGGAGTAGAAGGACATAATGACATATAGCATGGACTAGAAGATATCAGTGGGATGGGCTAGGAGGGGATCATGGAAAATAGGGTGAAATATTAAATGTTAATGGTAAGGGATTAGTAAGGAATAAAGGAGCAAAAATTTAATTAGGAGAACACAATGTGACATGATCAAGGAATAATTGAATGCAATGTTTGTGTTTCTCATCAATTTTTTAGATTTGTATATACAGAAAATTACGAAAACTAGCTAACATAGATTTACAACACCATTAATGAATAAAGGCTACATGAGTGTACATTGTTTGCGGATGTGAATTGTGAGGTGTGGAGGAATAAGGTGCACTAGGAAACTATTTGAAATCTGAAGCATGTTATGAGACAAACATTCAAATATAACATTCAACTATTCAAATACAATAATAATATCTTGAATACTAGTTGCATACCTATGGACTTATCGCTGAGAATGTATAAGGGTTTGTAGGAATAGAGCATACCTCATGAATAGTGTGACCCTAAAATTTCATCATATCAAAATTCTACTTATTTAGTTATTCTTAAATTTCAAAATATAATTTAATAAACAACATTAAAATAACTTGCTAAATTTTACCTGAGTGTCAATGTTGAATGTATCATTTTGAATATCATATGTGAAAGCCATCACCTCTGCAACTGATGTATTTTGTGTAGATGCATCACGAGAACCCTAATAATTGTACGTGCAAATAGTACCACAAGCGCCACAATGGTGGGTGGAGCTCGGGGCCTACATGTCAACCTCTACACTGTCCTTAAAACTAGAAGGAACATCGACATGCTCCACCATGGTTCTTCCCAAGGCTCTCAGGACCAACTATGGATTATGTCGTGTAACAGGTCTATCGTGTGTGGAGCCCCCACCTCTACCCTGAAAGTCTAAGATGTGAAAATAGTTTTGAATTTTATTGAGGAAAAATTTGCAATAGATTTTCCTCAAAAAATATTGTGGAACCTCATGGTTATTGCATGGAGGTTGGTCAAATACCATCCACCACCTCTCCCAATTTTTTTTTTTAATTAACTCATGGTGGAACCAATTGATGGGGAACCTCTTGCATGCATGAGACAAAGTTTCATTAGTTTTCGTGTCTGTAAATAGGGCACACAAGTCAGCTTTGCTAATTTTTAGTTTTTTGACATCTGCATATGACAAACCACTAGCATAAAATTGTCTCATTTCATGCCTCTTATTTGACCAAAAATTCATTTGCTCTCTCATTTCTCCTACATGAGTTACAATTGACTTCAATGATTCAACAATCCCTCTCCTATAAGGGTGGGTTTCGGTATGCTCGGTTAATCTTGCAATTAATTGTTGAATGTCTCATTTATTGTTTTCAATTTGATTTTGAATATTTTCTTGTGTTCCTTGAGGATGCCTATGAATTGATGGAGGGGTTTTAGATTGTTCTTGTATAGGAGGCTCTTCATGAGGGGGTGATTTTTAATTCTCAATGTTTCGAAGTGGAGATTCATTCCTTGAGAATTAGAATAAAGTTTTATTATAAAAACCTATTTAAATTTGCATTCTAAATCAAATTTGAAATAAATAGAATAAAAATACACACCTCTTTGCAATCTTTGACCTCTCCAACATGTTGGAGGCATCCTCATGGAAAATTCCAAGCTAAGGATGCAAAAAATGGAAGAGATTTGGCGAGCACGAGTTGTAGACCTAAAATCCTCTTCCTCGAGCCACAGGTTGAAGACAAAATGAGGGTTTGAAACCCAATTTTTGGTGTTTATGTCAAATAAGCAATTTGGCACATGCCAAATTTGGTGTGTGCCAAATGACTTATTTTAGGTTTTTTTTAATGTTTTTTCAATTTGGAACCTAAATTGTGTCACATATTGGTGCACTTACCCTTCAAAAATCTCCCTTTACACATTTCTCTTCTCCCCCTTAGTTCGCATTGTTCTTCTCTCCCTTTTGTTTAGCTCTTCCATAGTTTTTCATATTACTCTTCTCCCCCTTTAACATCAATGGAAAAGGTACACAAGCTCTGAACCACATAGCTAAATCATTTGACTACTCCCCCTAAGTAGTAGCCACCACAACATCAATCTGAATCAAGATATGACTATGAATGCATGGACTGATGCAAATAATATGCATCTTAGTTCTGATTAGGAGGGGTAATCAACCCTAACTTCCCTCTAAGATACTCAAAAGTATCCTTCAGCAAAGGCTTAGTAAAGATGTTTTCAATCTATTCCCTAGTAGGCACATACTCCAATCTGACTTCTTTGCCACTCTCTTTATCTCTCAAAAAGTGGTACTTGATAGATATATACTTTTTCTTTGAATACAACACCAGATTCTTAGAAATGTTTATAGAACTTGAGCTATCACAAAATATGGCAGTAGGTTCATCATACACAACTCTGATATCTTTCAACATCTATTTCATCCATATTACTTGAGTACAATTGTTTGTAACAACAATATATTTTTCCTTAGTAGTAGATAAGGAAAAGGACTTCTTTTTGCTTAACCATGAAGCCAACTTCTTCCCCAAGAAGAATGCACCACCACTAGTAATTTTCCTGTCATCCACATCTCCTACCCAATCAACACCAGTAAAGTCACTCAAAGTAAGATCATCATCTTTAGGATACCATAGGCCAAAATCAACTATTCCCTTCAAGTATCTAAAAGTTCTCTTCACACCAGTCAAATGATATTCCTTAGGATCGACTTGAAATCTAGAAACAATGCATACAACATTCATGATATCAGGTCTAGTTTGAGTCAAATTTAGAAATCCACCAATCATTGATTTGTATCTAGTCTGATTTTCCTTAGGAGAATCATCATTTTGTGTTAACTTACATTTGATCACCATGGGTGTACCAACTAGTTTTGAATATTCCATACCAAACTTATTTAGTAGTTCTCTCACACACTTGGACTTAAATATAAAGATTCCTTTATCCACCTAAGTAATTTGCAATCCCAAAAAGAATTTTGATTCTCTAATCATTGACATCTCAAACTCATTTTGCATCTCATTGGAGAAATTCATGCACAAACCATCATCTCCTCCAAAAATGATATCATCAAAAAAGACTTCTATAAAAAAATATTTATCATCATCAATCTTGAAATACAAAGTACTATCAATAGTACCTTTGTTAAATCCAAGCTTCATTAAGTACTTATCCAATCTAGCGTACCAAGCTCTAGGGGATTGCTTGAGTCCATATAGTTCTTTCTTCAACCAACAAACCATATCTCCCTAATCAATCAATTGAAATCCATCAGGTTGCTCAATATATACTTCTTCTTCTAGCTCACCATTCAGAAATGCTGACTTGACATCCATCTAATAAACTTTGTAGTTTTTGTAAGCAGCATAAGAAAGATACAATCTTACAACTTCAAAATCAATACCTTCCATCTGAGAGTATCCTTTACATACCAATCTTGCTTTGTTTCTGATAACTTCACCTTTTTCATTCATCTTTTTTCTAAAAAACCATTTAGTTCCAATTACATTTTTTTCTTTAGGTCTAGGAACATGAATCCATGTATTATTCTTCTCAATTTTTTGTAGTTCTCCTTTCATTGCTTCAATCCAATGTTCATATTTGCATGCTTCATTGACATTACTTGTCTCAACCTTTGAAATTAAATAGTATTCTTCTACAATTCTTCTCCTTGTTTGGACACCTTTGTTCTTATCTCCTATAATCTCATTTTCTGAATGATTCATTCTCACATACCTTGGAGTCTTAGAGTGTTCTTGAATTTTAGGCTCTTGAGGTCTCTCTTTTGTACTTTCAACATTCTTTTATTCTTATTGTTCTTCTTGATTCATCAGAATGATTTAAACTTGATTTGAAGTATGAGTCTTGTTTGTATTTTCATTCTTATCATCAGAATCATATACACAAGTTCTGTAGGGTCTAGCAATGTCTTCATCAACCTTAATATTTGCACTTTCAACCATTTTTTTCAATCTCTTATTGTAGCATCGGTAGGCCTTGCTCTTAGTAGAATAACTAAGAAATATTTCTTCATCACTTCTAGCATCAAATTTTCCTAGATATTCATCTCTCCAACAATATCCCCCTTGGCATTGATGGCAACACATGATGTAAAAAATACACCATCAATGCAACCATTAATTCTTTCAAGAATCTCCCTTTACATATTTCTCTTCTCCCCCTTAGCTCACATTGTTCTTCTCTCCCATTCCTTTAGCTCTTCGATATTTTTTTGCATTACAATTCTCCCCCTTCAACATCAATGGAAAAGGTACACAAGCTCTGAACCACATGGTTGAATCATCTGACTACTCCCTCTGAGTAGCAGCCACCACAACATCAATCTGAATCAAGATATGACTATGAATGCATGGACTGATGCAAAGACTATACATCTTAGTTCTGATTAGGAGGGGTAATCACCCCTAACTTCTCTCTAAGATACTCAAAAGTATCCTTGGGAAAAGGCTTAGTAAAGATGTCTATAATTTTTTCCTTAGTAGGCATATACTCAAGTCTGACTTCTTTGTCACTCACTTTGTCTCTCAAAAAGTGGTACTTGATAGATATATGCTTTGTCTTTGAATGCAACACCAAATTCTTAGAAATATATATATAGCACTTGAGTTATAATAGAATATGGCAGTAGGTTCATCATACACAACTCTGATATCTTTCAACATATGTTTCATCCATATTACTTGAGTATAATTGTTTGCAGCAACAATATTTTTTGCTTCAGTAGTAGATAAGGAAATGTAATTATGCTTTTTTATTAACCATAACACCAACTTCTTCCCCAAGAAGAGTGTACCACCACTAGTACTTTTCCTATCATCCACATCTCCTTCCCAATCAGCATCAGTAAAGCCACTCAAAGTAAGATTATCATCTTTAGGATACCATAGGCCAAAATCAACTGTTCCCTTCAGTTATCTAAAAATTATCTTCACAAAGGTAACATGAAATTCCTTAGGATTGGATTGAAATCTAGCAACAACACATACAAAATTCATGATATCAGGTCTAGTTTGAGTCAATTACAAAAATCCACCAATCATTGATCTCTATCTGGTTTTATTTTCCTTAAGCTAATCATCATTTTGTGTTAACTTACATCTGATCACCATGGGTGTACCAGCTAGTTTTGAATATTCCATACCAAACTTCTTTAGTAGGGTGTACCAACTAGTTTTGAATATTCCATACCAAACTTCTTTAGTAGTTCTCTCATATACTTGGACTGAGATATAAAGATTCCTTTATCCACCTGAGTAATTTGCAATCCCAAAAATAATTTCAATTCTCCAATCATTGACATCTCAAACTCATTCTACATCTCATTGGAAACCTTCATGCACAAACCATCATCTCCTCCAAAAATTATATCATGAACATACACTTCTATAAAAAAAAATTTATCATCATCAATCTTGAAATACAGATTACTATCAGTAGTACCTTTGTTAAATCCAAGCTTCATCAAGTACTTATCCAATCTGGCATACCAAGCTCTAGGGGCTTGCTTGAGTCCATATAGTGATTTCTTCAACTGACAAATGATATCCCCTTATCAGTCAATTGAAATCCATTAGGTTGCTCACTATATACTTCTTCTTCTAGCTCACCATTCAAAAATGTTGACATGACATCCATTTGATAAAATTTGTAGTTTTTGTAAGCAGCATAAGCAAGAAACAATATCATAGCTTCAATTCTAGTAACAAGAGAAAGAGTCTCTTCAAAATAAATACCTTCCATCTGAGAGTATCCTTTACATACCAATCTTTCTTTGTTTATGATAACTTGACCTTGCTCATTTAGATTATTTCTAAAAACTCATTTAGTTCCAATTAAATTTTTTTCTTTAGGTCTAGGAACAAGAATCCATGTATTATTCTTCTCAATTTTTTGTAGTTCTTCTTTTATTGCTTCAATCCAATGTTCATCTTTGCATGCTTCATTGACATTACTTGGCTCAGCCTTTGAAATTAAATAGTATTCTTCTACAATTCTTCTCCTAGTTTGGACACCTTTGTTCTTATCTCCTATTATCTAATTTTATGAATGATTCATTCTCACATACCTTGGATTCTTAGAGTGTTCTTGAATTTCAGACTCTTGAGGTCTCTCTTCTATAATTTAAAGAGTCTTTGCTTTTTCTTGTTCTTGATTCACCAAAATGATCTGAACTTGATTTGAATTCTGACTCTTGTTTGTACTATCATTCTAATCATCAGAATCATATCCATAGGTTTTGGAGGGTCTAGCAATGTCTTCATCAACCTTAACATTTTCACTTTCAACCATTTTGTTCAATCTCTTATTGTAGCATCAATAAGCCTTGCACTTAGTAGAATAACCAAGAAATATTCCTTCATCACTTCTAGCATCAAATTTTCCTAGATATTCATCTTTCCTGATATAGAATTTACTTCCAAAGATCTTGAAATGTCTAATAGTAGGCTTATGACCAAACCATAGATCAAAAGGAGTCTTACCACTATTACTTTTGATTTGTACCCAGTTAAGAATATAAATATTAGTATTCATAGCTTCTCTCCAATTGATATGAGGGAGATTTTCTTCCAACATAATAGTTCTAGTAGCATCTTGAAATTTCTTATTCTTCTTTTCCACAACTCCATTCTATTGAGGGGTCTGCGGTGCAGATAATTGTCTCTGTATCCCATGCTCTTCATAAAAAGAATTAAAATCATTGAAAGTAAATTCACCACCTCTATCTGATCTCAGACACTTAATCTCCAGTCCTACCTCTGTCTCAACCATAGCATTAAAGATCTTGAACTTTTTCTAGAGCTTTATATTTCTCCTTTAAAAAGTTAACCCACATCATCCTAGAGTAATCATCAATAAGAAACATGAAGTACCTATAACCATTTAGACTTCTAATTCTAGTAGGACCACACAAATCGGTATGCACAAGCTCCAACAATTCATTTGAATAATGTTGTTTGTTGTGAAATGAAATTCTAGTTTATTTTCCCAACTAAAATTCCTTGCATATGGTATTAGTAGGCTTCACCAACTTAGGAGGATCTCTCACTACCTGTGATGAAATTATCTTGATAATGTTGTCAAAGTATACATGAAACATTCTTCTATGCCACAACCAAATTTCATCAACTTGAGAAATCAAACAATTTTTACTACCAGCATTTAGATGAAAGATGTTACCTTTTGTTTTAGTACCTGAAGCAATCACATTTCCTGAATTTCCCAGTATTCGACATTTTCCATCTTTGAATTGAAGACTGTATCCCATATCAACCATTTTTCCAACACTAAAAATATTATGCTTCAAACCTTCAACATAAAGAACATCATCAGTATTATGCTTGCCATCAAAAGAAATACATCCTTTGCCATGGATTATACCACCATTGTTATCACAAAATCTTACAACACCACCATTATAATTCTCCAAGATTACAAATTTAATCTTATCACCTATAATGTGATGTGAACATCCATTGTCAATTACCCATTCATCTTTTTCTTCAACTTGAGAAGCTAGAGCTTTCTCCACATTTGTACAACTAGCAGATTCAGTAGATAGTGTAGATACCGAAAATTGGTCTAGGCCTGCGAGTACACATTTCGACATAATTTTCTATAGTCCATGGTCTTGATTAAATAATGTTAATTATTTAATTAACCTTTCTAATACATATTTCCTCTATTAATCAAATCATTAATTCATTAAATAACCTTTATTCAACTTGATTAATTAAATAAATCATATTTATTTAATTATGTCCCTAACTAATTAATTCTTCCCCCTTTATCATACTTTTCAAACTATAATTAAATATCTTTATTTAATTATTCATTTAACCCCCTTTATCCATAATTAAATATTTATTATTTAATTATTTATATTATTCTCTTCAAAGAGTCAAATTAAATAAATTACTTTATTTATTTAATTAAAGTCTTATTTTTTATTGTTGAATTAAATTAACACTTAATTCATATTTTAATGTCACATTCTTCTATCAATCAGTTATCTAAGTCATTCACTCACTGTCAGACTCGAGATCCATTTTTAGTTCTCCAGTTATCTCTGAATTCAACACTAGTTTATCTCTGCGAGAAGACTCTCCATCACAACTAGGTGATTAACTAGTTCTAACTCTTGTTTGCATTCGAATGCATTATTCTTCAACTTCTAACTTTGGCTTTTGCATACAAAGTCTATTTCTTCTATTTTTGGAGATTAAGAAATAGAACTTGTGTTCTAACTCATGTTCTAATTTAGTCTTTATCTTTAGTCTATTCTGCAGTCTTTCCTGAACTCATGTTCTAACTCACATTCTATCTGACACAGAACTCAATCCCATGGCATTCATCAATCTCATCTATCGATCTCTCTTTCAATTTGAGTCGATCGTTCAAAAACACAAAATCTATAAAATGGCCTGTCATAATCATTATTCCTCCTCTCCTGAAATCACATACTTTTGAGAAGAGAATCAACTTTGATATTTTGCTTAGACACTTGATAATACTATACTTGCATTCAAACACATAAATCTAAGGGCAAGAATACTAAAAAGGAAAAATGGAGAAGAACAATCAAGATAATTCGAAGGGATGAAAGCATATTCGGTGAGAACATTTTGGTTTTATTAGTTTAGTTTATTTCCTCGTTCTTTGTTGTTAGATTTTAGATTTTAGATTAGGATTTAACTTTGCTTATCTAGTCATGCTTGTAGAAAAATCTATGATGTTACATTTGGTGAACCTGACGTGAACACGCTTCAAAATCTGTACTATTTTTTGTCTTTCCGTTTTCTGTTTTTTGTTTTTTTTTGTAGGTTTTCTGTATGGCGCACCACATCTATTACACCAAATGATGCATCTATACCCATGAACCGCATCTATGAAAAACAGTGACGCATCTGTCATAAAAAGTTGCATCCGCGAAGCCACGAACCACACCTGCCTGTCAACGAATTAGTGAAATGCATCCGCCTGTCAATAGTCAAACCGCATCTGTGGCTCCAAAAGCTGCATCTGGCTAGTAAACTTTCTCACTTTTTTTGGTTGATTTTTGTACATTCATATTTTATTTTTTGCTTTTGAAGCTATTTTGATTTTCGCTAATGGTTGATTTCAGTTGTGTTAAGGTGGAATAACATATTATTTGCAGGATGAAGCGTAGAAGACAAAAAAAAAAAACAAAACTAGAACTACTGATAACTTTGCATGCAAGACCTAATGCCTATGTGTTTATTTATTTAGCAAGTTTTTTTGGTAGATAGAATTATCATGGAGATTAAAAAGAATTTTTTGATTGATAGATAGACAATTGTCATTTGGATTAAAAAGAACCATTGTCTTCTTTGTTTGGTGCTTTGCACGTTTTTTTCACCCTTACGATTCAATAATCGAAGTATCCTCTCCCCTTGTGTAGTCATGCGATCCTGGGTGTAAGAGAAATAGTTATTGACTTTAGAACTTGGGCCTGTCTTGGTGGGAAAAAGTACTCACCCCAAGATGACTCAAACCGGTAGGACGCTAAAGACAAGTGACTTCCATCCGGTATATAAAAGTGGATTCTTAGGGAAAGCCCATGAATCACACACACTATTCCGATGAGATGGAAAACAATGGACTCTCACCGACATTGGATAGTGTCCCACGAATGGAATGCCCTTATTAAATACCTTGTTGTAGAGTGACCAAAATCCTATCTACTTGTTGGCACAGCAGGTCGGACCTGTGAAGCTGTCTTATGTTCTTACGGTTCACATGTAGAGATGAAATGTATGCCATGGGAGTTTCATGGGTACAGTAGCTTGGCTTCCCCGTATAAGTGAGTGTCATGGAGGGGAGCCAGTGGGGTCAAGCTACTAATCATCCATCTTGAATATGTGTAGTTGGAGAAATCCAAGTAAGAATTCAACAAGTTTTGTCTTAAAAGCCTAGGTTGTAAATTTTTTCGAGTCTTAATAGTCCTGCCATCACAAAACTGAAAATACATTGATTGTTGTGTTTGTTGTTTGCTATATTTTCCAAAATCTTGATCAAACAAACAAAGTTGGTCAACAAATTTCAGGAAAAAATTTCAGCTGTTAGAAAACTGAGTCACATATGTCAGTTTAAACACCGCATCTATCATAGAGAGTCACATATGTTAGGGGAAAGACTGCATGTGTTTGTCAAAATTTTCATAATTCACAGTCTGGATTTTATGAGTCGCAATTGTCCCATTCTAAGTTGCATGTGTGCATGCAAACTGCATCTGTCAGTTTTTGAGCCGCAAGTGTCTATTAGAAAATTCAGGTTTACATTGTCCAAAATTCGAACCACGTGTGTCTTGGTAAATCGCATTTGTCATAAATATTGCATGCACTATCAAAAACAGCATCTGTCAAATTGTGAACCGCAACTGTTAAGTGAACTGCATTTTCCTGTGAACAGAAAACTTCCAAAACCGCGAGCTGAGTCTGAAACATTACTGTTAGTATTTGCTTTAGGTTCTTAAGATCAATCTTGGACATAAATTGTTAAAATCTTGCTCAAAAAAATTGCATCATTAGGTTTCATATACGTCTTAGTTGCAATAAACATCCTAGTCCTAGTCATCCTAAGTTACATGCATATAGATACTTCCTAGAAAATTGCATATCACAGAATACATAACTTTCCTTGTCTTTTGAAATGTCCATGTTCCGGTTTGTCACAGTCAGTCAACCTAGTTGCATGAATTTATTCCATAAGTGGTAGGTAGGTTATAGCCATTTTAGAATCATTTATCGTCATAGTCTACACAATATTTTTGTACATAGTCTGTCCTACCATATGTCATCTTAGAAACATCATTTATTGTCAAAAAATCCAAAAACATAGAAATAGGTCATATCAGGTTTTAGGCATAGTCTGCATAACCCCATTTTGAGAAAAATTTTCATGGTTGAAACAAGATCCCAAAAGAAACACAAAGCAATGATAGACCCCAATGAATTCATCAATCCGTTCAGAAACCAACCATCAGCAAGTAAACAACCACACAAGCCTTTGCTTGAAAAAAATGTCAGTAGAGACACACATGGTCAAATTTATGTTGAAGACATAGAGGCAGCAGTACAAGATCCTGAATTTTCCTCCTTTATGGAGGAATGTTTGCTAAATGATCCCTAATAGTATCTAGCAAAGTTGCCAGCAGAAGGTGCCCAACTACCCATAGGATTTGACATTAGTACTTTGCAAACACAATCTACTCAACCAACACATATTGCAATGTCAACTGTCTCTATTCCCCAGATTACCGCAGTGATACCAACTGGTATACCAACTCAAACATCATCAATTGTAAACACAACCCCTTTCAACATAACACAAGGTTTACAATTTACTGCGGGGGCAACTTCCTCCAACCCCTTTGGCACCAACACAATTGGTAAGCGATACAAATTTGGTGGAAATATACCTATACCAAGTCAAGCCATTCAAGCAGGAAGCATTCCTATCCCAAAACAAACGATTCAAACAGGAAGCATTCCTATACCAATTCAGACTATTCAGATAGGGAATATCCCTATACCAGATCAGAATATTTTGACAGGACATATTCCCTCACCCAATCACAACCCGTCATAGAACATGGCGTATCAAAACACCTACATTGATCCAAATATCACAAACACCATATCCTTGACACAATTCGACGTCCTTCAAAATCAAATGCAAACTCTTCAACAATAGATGGACAACATGCCTATGTCAAGCGAACGAACTATCTCAGCACAAGACCTATGTCCATGTCCATTTGACAAGGTGCTTTACATGACACCTTTCCCCCATGGATACATTATACCAATTTTTCCTAAGTATAATGGGAGAAAGAATCCTTTAGAACACATTAGAGAGTTCTCAACAACATGCATGGACATATCGTATGACCCCACATACTTGATGAGACTATTTCCACGAACCCTTGTTGGGATAGGACTGTAATGGTTCTCTAAACTACCATATGGTATACGATCTTGGGGAAAGTTAGCTGAGAAGTTTGTCGAACATTTTTCCTTTAACATAGACAACAAGGTAAAAATTGCAACCTTGTGCCACACGACACAAGAGGATGGAGAAACCTTCACCACTTTCTTTCAGAGATGGCAAAGTCTAGCTAGTAGATGTCTAGTTGAAATACCGGAGAAGCAAAAGGTCACGATATTCTTAGAGAATGTCAACCCAAAACTGTGAAGTGACTTAAGGGTACACTATTGTACTTCATTTTTAGACTTAGTACAAAAGGGGATCATCCTTGAGAAGGGCCTTATAGACAAAGGAGAGATAAAGGTACCAGGTAGAAATCCGGTTGTCCAGTATCAGAATGTGCCAAATGATAGAAACAAATTTTGGTCTCGAAACAAGAATGTTACAAATGATGGCATTGCCGATGCTAAGAACATACACACAGGACCAATTATCACACTTAGAGGATACAACCAAAATCAAGACATGATGAATAGTCAGGATCACACAACAAACTATGTCCAAAATTCACAATAGCAAAGACCACAACAACAGAGCTTTCCTACACATGAATTTACACCTTTGGGACAACCAATCGAGACTATCTTCAAAGAATTAATTAAACATAATCTCATCAAACTTTTGGAACCAAGAGAGTATGATCCTGGATAGTTCAAACCTTCAAGGTGGGATGATAATGATTTTTGTGACTATCCTCAAATGAAAGGACACAGCCTCCAACAATGTCACCAACTCAAGAACATTATACAAGACTTTGTTGAAAACGGAACTATAGAGGTTGTGGGGCAGAAAAACATCAATAATAGTGATCATAAGGTCTTCACGGACCTGTTACATGACCATACAAAAGGAAAAGCCTCCAGTTCGGGACCTAAGAATGAGTCATCTGCCAATTATGCCAATACCAAGTATGACTATGGAAAGGGAAAGACCATATATAGCCTCTAAGCTACAAATGAACATGTCGATACCATCATCATTAAGGAGCATCTAGAATGTAATGTGAACACATGTAGAACTAATATTACTATTCCAGGTCCTTCTTCGACACCACTTACACAAGCTTCCAAGTTTAAGTACAATCTCCTTGACCAATTGAGCAAAACTCCCGCACAAATATCTATCTTGGAATTATTGACTTTATCACCTGAGCATCGAGCCATACTTAACAAAGCCCTACAGAACACAACGGTTCCTATAGACTTAGATGTCAATTGTTTCAAAGAAATGGTGGGATATTTGACCAACTCGCATCATGCCACATTTTCCCAGCAAGATTAATCAACGGAAAAATCTGATCATAATGACCCCTTACATCTTGAAGTCTTAGTCCATCAAACTAAAGTCTAACGAGTCTTGGTTGACGGAGGAGCAGGTTTGAACCTATGTACCCTAAAGTTGGTTAAGGCATTAGAATTCTTAGAAGACTGTGTAGATACCTCTAAGAGTATAGTCATCAAGGCTTATGATGATGAGGAAAGATCGTCCAAAGGCATTGTCACACTCCCTATCTGAATTGGCCCAATGATCATGAACACCAGCTTCCAAGTCTTGGATCTCACCCTCCCATACAACTTGTTGTTAGCTAGACCTTGGATACATGCAATGAAAGTTGTACCTTCAACGTATCACCAATGTCTTAAATTCCCCTATAATGGCACAAAGATCACAATTGATGGTGATCTAGATCCTTTTTAGTATTGTACAAGCCTAAAGAAAATCCCACAATGACAGGTGCCAGCTAACCAAGAAGTCTCATCATCCACTTTATCCCAATACGTTGACCCATTGCATCTCACTAAGTCCATTTCATTCAAACCACCATACCACATTCCTAAACTCAAGATCCAAGCCAAGGGTTGTGGCAAATATAACATCAAGGCATCATATTGTGTCAGTCAATTGATTCCACCTAAGGCATATGGCTTACCTATGGCAAATAGAAGATAGTCAATAGTCACATTCTATGTTCCCCCTACAACAATATTGACTAAATAGGGAGAGTTAAGTGATGAAATTGTGGATCAAGGTGATTCCTGGTTGTATCAAGAAGAACATGAATACCCCTCCCCGTCTATTCAAATATCTAAGGACTAGTATGGAAAAGGATTTAAGATAATGCAAAATGAAGGCTATGACGGGCACAGTGGGTTAAGACTACATCAAAATGGAAGGACAGAACTGATTATTGTCTACCCACGACCGAAATATCTAGGGCTAGGGTTTCAACTACTTAGAATTGGGTTTCCTGGTACTTCGTCATCGTTTCAAGAAGAAGTGAATGCTTATGCAGGCATCAAGACATCTCATGAACCACTTCCCCATTTTACAAAAAACCACCAATTTATGATGAATCCCCTTACTCAAACGATGGTGAATGGGATTCCCTTTCATCTACTAGTACCATGAATATAGAGGCCCTATTTGGAGAATTGAACCTAAATGTGAAACCTATACCCAAACCATCTAGTCCTCATCCTAAGAAACACTTGTCCAAAGAACAATGGCAAGAGAATTATTATTGGGAAACCCTTGATCACACATCTTGGGCACCTGCCGAACCATCTTTTGATGACACTGCCCTTACAATAGTCCCACAATAGCATATACCTACCCATAGGAAAAAGAACAAGAAGGAGTTGGTCTAGAACTTTTGTGACAAAGTCAACCATTCCCTATTCACCTTGTTAGCCACTTCCACCTTTAAAAACTCTGATGATGACATGCCCCTTATATATCCAGAACTTATCAACTGGGATCAACGAGGTACACCTATCATAGATACATTCGAGAACGACGAAGCAATTGCTAAGTTCATGGGACTAAGAGAAGGTATACCATGAGGGGATTATAAAGTTGGTTTCACCATAGACTTGGATGACAAAGCATATTTTGGGGAGTCTATTTACACCTCTAGTTGCAAAAATGAGAATAAAAAGGAGAAAGACAATGAAAATAAAAATGACGAGTACTTAGGTGAAAATCGAAAGGCGCCTATGGACGACAAAAAAGTCAAAATAAAGCATGTATCCGAGGGAAAAAACCTCTCAGAGGCACCCAAGGATAGAGGTTTAAATACTCTCCTCATTGAATAGGAAAAGTCACCAATGCTAGTAGAAGAATTTGTTGAAGTCAACATAGGCACAGAAGAGAATCCTCAGAAGGTCTATTTTGTAGCTTCTTTAACAGAGACAAAAAAACCTGAGTTTAAAGACTTCTTTCAAAAGAGACAGATAAACTTTGCATGGTCGTATGCTGATATGCCCAGGCTGGATCTAGATCTAATATTGCATCATTTACCACTACAGCCAGGTATTAAGCCAGTCAAACATAAATTAAGGAAAATGCATCTACAAATTCCTCTATTGGTCAAGGTAGAACTTAAGAAACTCTTGGATGTAGGATTCATAAGGACAATAAACTATGTAGATTGGATATCAAATCTTGTACCAATGACTAAACCAATTGGGGGAATTCACATTTGCACAAACTTTAGAGACATCAACAAGGAATGTCCTAAAGATGACTTCCCTTTGCCGAATATCGACATGATAGTAGATCTTACGGCAGGATACGAGATGCTATCCCTCATGGATGGTTTCTCTAGATATAATCAGATTAAAATCGCTCCTAAAGACCAACATAAGATAGGTTTCATGTGTCCATGGGGCACATATTGTTGGAATGTTATGACGTTTGGCCTTAAGAATGTAGGGGCTACCTATCAAAGGGAAATGACTATAATTTTCCATGACCTTGTACACACTCTTATGGAAGATTATGTAGATGACATCATAGCAAAATCAAAAACAAGAGAAAATCATTTGAAAGTTCTTGACAAGATATTCCAGAGGCTAGAGCATTACAATGTCAAGCTAAATCCAAAGAAGTGTGTCTTTGGAGTAAAATCAAGGAAATTGTTAGGGTATATCATCTCTCACAGAGGCATTGAAGTAGATCCTAAGAAGGTAAGAGCTATCATAGAAATGCTTCCTCTAGTCAGCATTGGCCAAATCAAAACCCTACAAGGAAGGTTACAGTCTATTAGGTATTTCATAGTACAATTGGCAGATAAAATACACTTGTTTCAACATCTACTCAAGAAAGGAGTACCATTTGTGTGGACACATAAATGTTAGGAAGCCTTCCAACAAATCAAGGACTATTTGCTTACTCCACTAGTCTTAATGCCACCTATAGAGGGAAGACCATTGATACTGTACATCTCAACAACTCAATCAAGATTAGGGGCTCTTCTCGTGCAACACGATGATCAAGGTCATGAGAGAGCAGTCTATTATATTAGTTGTACCTTAGTGGGCTATGAATTGAATTACAACAACATAGAATGTGCTTTTCTTGTGGTATTTTTTGCTACCCAAAAACTTCAGCACTATATGCTCAATCGACAAACAAGGTTAATTGCAAAGATTGATCCACTTAAATACCTCCTAAGTAAAGCAACTTTAACAAGCTGATTGGCTAAATGGGTCATGATTCTTAGTGAGTATGACATTCAGTATGTCAAGAGGAAGGCCATAAAAGGACAGGTGATTGCAGATCAACTAGCCGATGCACCTATGTAGGTAGACCATCCATTAGTGGTAGATTTTCTTGATGAATTCTTTTTCAACATTGACATTAAAGCTGATTGGAAACTGTACTTTGATGGGTCACATACAAATCATGGTTCAAAAGTTGGTATCTTATTTGTTACACCTCAAGGTGATACCATTCCCAAATCATTTAGGATAGCTTTCCCTTGTACCAACAATATAGCAAAATATGAAGCTTTAGTGACGGGATTGAAAATGGCAGTTCAATGGCAGATTAAGAGCTTACGTGTGTTTGGTGATTCTCAACTAGTCATTCGATAGGTAAATAATGATTACAAGACTAAGGATGAGAAGCTTGCACCTTACAAGTGAATGGCTGATAGTTTCAAGCAGTATTTCAAAGACATAACTTTTCAACAAATACCACGTATCTAGAATAGAGCTGTAGATGCAATGGCAACCATGGGTTCCTTGTTGGATATTCCAAGTAACGTGCCTAAGTTCAAGTTTATGGTTGAACAACTGTTGGTCCCCACTTACAATGTCCCCGATACTGTGATAGTGTGTACCATTGTTGGTCCTATGTCTCCTTGGTATAAAGACATATTTGATTACCTCACTGACCGAACCTTACCTCAAGACTTGTCTAATAATCGATGTCGAACCTTCATCCAAAAGTTAGCTAAATACACCATCATAGGAGAAACCCTGTATAGACATACCTTAGATAACACCCTTATGAGATGTCTCGATGCTGAAGAAGCACGAACAACTTTACGAGCGATACATGAGGGTATATGCGAATCTCATTCGAGTGGTCCTACTCTAGCCCTTAAGATTATGAGACTAGGCTATTATTGGCCTACAATGGAGAAAGAATGATACATCTTTGTAAAGAAATGTAGACAATGTCAAATACATGGAGACTTGATAAGAGCACCAATGCAAGAGCTTTGTCCAATTACTTCACCATGGCCCTTCGCCCAATGGGGACTCAACCTCATAGGTAAGATACACCCTTTATCATCCAATGGCCACAAATTCATCATCACCACCATCGAGTACTTCACCAAATGGATTGAAGCTATTCCCATGAAATACATAACCAGTACACAAATATCTAAGTTTATCCTAAACTATATCATTTGTCGGTATGGTGTCCCCCAATCCATAATCACAGACAATGGACGCCCATTCAAGAACCAAGAAGTACACCATTTATGTGAAGAATTCCACATCAAACACCATTTCTCCACCCCGTATTACCCACAAGGTAATGGCCAAGCTGAGGCATCTAATAAGACTATTATTAGAATCCTTAAGAAGATTGTCAATGACACTGGTCATGACTGGCACCTACAGCTTAATCCTTCCTTATGGGCTTATTGCACAAGCATCCGTACTCCCACCAGCGCCACTCCATATTCCCTTGTATTTGGATTCAAAGCTATCTTACCTATTAAGGTTGAAATACCTTCTCTACGGGTATCCTTGAAGGGTCATATTGACGATGAAGAGTACCGTGTCTACAGGTTACAAGAGTTAGAATTGTTGGATGAGCGAAGACATAAAGAATTAGATCATTTGCAAGCATACCAGAATCATCTTCGTAGTAGTTACAATAGGAAGGTTCTCAATAGACACTTTGACATTGGTGACCTGGTATTAATGGAGAATCCTAAGAACCAAGCTGAACGTGAGAAACCAGGTAAGTTTTAACCTAACTGGTCGGGGCCCTACATTGTCACATAAGCCTTTGGATCAGGAGTGTACCAACTCTCTACTCCTGAAGGAGAGTCGCTTATGTCACCTATCAACAGTCTACATCTAAAGAGGTTCTATGCTTAGTCTCTGAGAATCCGTGTCTTAATCTGGAAAAATACAAAAAATGGTTACCTTGATGAAAACCTGGCAAATAAGCGTCTTTGTAACACCAAAAAAATTGACAAAATCAAAAAAGTAAAGAGAAATAAATCCATCCAATAGTGAAAACTACTTCAGTGGCACTATGGATAAGTACCATGGTGAAAACCTGACAAACAGGTGCCATGTGTAGTCAAGCTCACTCTTCTGTCTACCATCATTCTAGTTAGCCTTTTTCACCATCACTTATAATAAATGGTTGTCTTATCCATTCCTTGGAACGATTGAAATCTAGAATCCATTCCATCATTTTACCCACTCCATCTTCCAAATCGTATTCCTGACTGGGGGCAAATCCTTGTTCTATGCCCTAAGATCATGTACATAATGTCACACCATCGAAAATGTCCTAAAAAATTCCAAACACAATAGAAAACTTCAAAAATAAAAAAAAATCAAAACAGTCAAAAAATCCCAAAAAAAGAGTCAAGTTTAGGCATGTCAAGTCTAGTCATGTCAAGTTGGTCATGTTAAGTCAGTCGTAGACATAGTCGAACTACGTTGCCTCTGCGACTGGGACGTAGGCAAGGCCATCAATCGATGTGCCCCTGAGGCATTAGGTCTATCAATTTAGGTTTGTCATGTATCACACACATTTAAATCATGATGCTTTGTATATTCAAAGTCATTGGTCATGTTAAACTATGAGGTCTCTGGGTGTACAACGTAGGAAAGGCTAATCAATTGATGAGCTCCTGAGACCACACTAGGTCAGTCTAATAGGGTTCATTCACAGTCAATATCAAACAAGTTGCATATCATAGTTTAGGGTATCATATCATGTCATACACTATCTACATGCACACAATTTTATTAGTCAAGGAATCAAAAAAAGTCATGCACCAACAAGGAAAGAAATCTCAAACTATCATCAAGTCAATATCGTACACATTGTCAAAGTGATCAACCTATGTCTTATGCAAGACATGTCTTTCTTGTCAACATACGTCATCAAATTGTCATAGTCTCATGTGGCTTGTCACTTCAATGTCATCAGACTCCAAATTCTTATACAGCACGTGTCCTTTCTGAAACTAGGCTTTTTCATGCCTTATACAGAAGTCACCAAGTCAAAATCAAACTCAACGTCTTATGCGGTATGTGTCATTCTCTCACATTACGCTATGTCAAACATCAACATCAAACAATCCCACAAGATCAAGTTTTGGCGAATACACTTATTTGGCTTTATGACTTTATATCTTATTTTGTCTTATCTTATTATTGATTTGTGCAAGATCCTGTTACTAGCTTTCTCGAGGATGTCCCTTGAAGGATTTAGAGAAGCAACGATGTCTCAAGTCTCTTTTTCTTTGGCTACTGTCTATCAACTATATTTTTAACATTGGTTTTTGAGTCATGTTACTAGTTTCCTCAAGGATGTCCTATCATGGATTTAGAGGAGCAATGACATCTCATGACCCATCTTTTATTTGTCTGTTGTATGTGGTTTGTCTTGATGCAAATCAACTGGGGCATCTTGTCCTTAGTCTGAGTTAAAACACTCCTTGTCTACGACTGTCTATTTTTCACAAATGGATGAATTTGTACACTATGGTCTATCTCATATCATAGTGTGTACTATCCATCTGTGTCATGTCCTACCCAATGATGATAACAAGCAAGTATAGAATATTTGGCAATATATCAAAGATTCTATCTTTTTCTCAATCGATCACAACCTTCATTATATCATTTTCTCAATCAATCATCTTTAATTATTTCTTACTAACATTCTGAATTCATGTCATGCTAACATTTCTCTTCCTCGACATAATGATAAAGTCCTATGACACACTACAAAAATATTAGATCATTTGCATATACATACATTCCATAAGCATTTCACATAGTTTCATTGTAACATACATCTTCATTACGTACATTCAAAAATAATTACATAATAGGAATTGTATCATCATAACATACATAATGTAAACATTGCATGTACACATCACCATCATATATAAATAAGCATCATATAGATCATTGCATCCATTGCATAAGTAAATAAAGACATCCATAACATTATTAAATGCCTAACTCATAACATATAGAAACATTAATTCATAAACCTGTATATACATCATCTAGGAAACATAATCACATAGAAGTAAAGCATCATCCATAAAATAGAACTGCATATCATGTAGAAGCCACCAAAATCATATATATATATATATATATCACTCAAAATAGTGTGTCACAGTACAATATTAGAGTGTATCAATAAATAAAACATGAGCTCGCAGGCTCTATGATCAAAATACAAGTGTCTACATGTATAGAAAAATATGTAATCATGTCCCAGTACCACTATT
Source organism: Sequoiadendron giganteum (assembly GCA_007115665.2). Lineage (NCBI taxonomy): Eukaryota > Viridiplantae > Streptophyta > Pinopsida > Cupressales > Cupressaceae > Sequoiadendron > Sequoiadendron giganteum. The sequence continues at coordinate 257,316,223 of CM021105.1, forward strand.
GTCATGTCGTGAAGGTGGTGGGAACATCCTCGGAGGTACTCTCTACGAGGTGGAAGGCAGCTCATATGGACCTGTCCTCGATGGTCCTAACACCCCCTTAGTGCTTTGTGCCCTTTGACTCTTGCCCTGTGATCTCTGACTCCGCACCTTTGAAAAGCTAGGAGCCCATCTCTCTGCTGGCACAACTGCCTCATATAAGTCCAAGTAATAACTAGCTCTCTCCACCGATCTAACCAACTCTTGTACCATGCCATCAAATGAGGACCCACTACAAAGGTGTCTAACCTCTATAAACTACTTCTTTATCTCATGTCTCCATGCAATCACCTGGTCTCTCTCCATAAGAGCACTATCCCTCTCCAAACGAGCACTATCCCTCTCTACATATGCACTGTCCCTCTCTGTGTAGGCACTGTCTCCCTCTAGCCTCATGGCATCAAACTCCGTTGTCATAAGTTTGAGTCTCTCCTCCAAAGCCTCCTTGTCACCATCCCTAGGTGCATCCTCCTCGCGTCTCCCCTCCACTATCCGATCTTGGAGCTGTCTGTCCTACTCCTCCATCGGTACCTCCTCCTCAACATCATCCTCCACATCATCCTCTCCGTATCCTGCCAAAATACCGAAAGGGTCAAAATCCATCTCCATATCCAAATCCTCTACAATATCCTCAAATCCAACATCCACATCTACATGCTCCTCTACAACTACTTCTGCTGTAGCATGCTCACCCCCAGCTTGTACATCCCCTCCCCCTCTAATGTCCAACATTGGTGCATCCTGAACAACTACCTCATGGATAGGTGATAGTCCACCTACCTAACCCCCTCTCTGTCCTCTTCGGCCTCATCTATCGCCTCTCCCATCACCATCTCTCCCTTTGACTCTCCCCACTCTAGCACCTCCACCTCTCCACCATCCTCTAGGCCCTATGCCTCATCTCTTGATAGGTGCCGACTGATTTGGATCCGTGTAAGGAACAAGTCAATGCTCTACCCACCATGCATCATAGGCCACTGTAGCACTTGGTTCTACTAATCCATCTCACCATCCCCACTATACTGGCTATAGTTCCTATATCTCTGCCTTTGTTGTAGCTATAGGAATCATAGGTCCCCAGTATGGAACCTCTTTGGATGAATGAGCAAACTCTGCTCTGCTCCGAGGCTCATCCTGAACCTCCTTGAACTGTCTCAGAACTCTGTCTGGTAGGTGTCGCTCAATAATGTGAACACTGGAAATAGTCCTCCCAATAAGGTACTATGTCTGTTTGTAGAATGGTAGATGTATATCATCATCCACCCACTCCTCACAATCCATGTAAGGTCTCCATGTAAACTGATCTAGAATATCTAAAGCATGTCTCCAGTATCCTATGTCTCTGACATGTGTCTATGTAATCTATCCTATATATCGAAACACAAATGAGCATCTCTCCTCTCTCTCTACTGTCACTGGAGGACGAAAAATAGCTATCCTCTCCCAACCCCATACCATCAGTAGCGTAGTCCCACAACTCAATGACTATGCATCTCTATAAGCAATTTCATGTAAATGGAAGTATAACATCCCAAGTAGACATGGACCCCATGCATATCTCATCTCACTCTCTAGCATGCCAATCAACATAGCTCCCCATCCCACTAGAAATCTGTGACCCCGTCGGTTTGGTAGAATTATACCCCCAATCAAGGTACATAGGATATAGTTGATCCGATCGTATCTGTCTACTAGCACTAGCCATCTAATCTCATAATGCTCGATCCTAAGCCTAATGATGTCATCCACCTGATAAAACCATGCCAACTCAGTCAGTCCTCATTGGGTATCATACATAACCCACTCACCTCTAATAGGTAGTCTCAAAATCCTGTACACATCCTCCAATGTGATAGTGGCCTCCCTAGTTGGCAAATGAAACGACGATGTCTCCGAATGCTGTCGCTCGCAAAGTGCTGTCAACATCCCCCTGTTCACCCGAATGGCAGGCATCGACAAATAGTGACATAGACCTAGATTCCATAGAAGTCGAATCTTTGTAGAGTTCAACCTGTCTCTTAGATCGAATTTATCTAGTCGCGACTCCCACGTGTAAATAGGATCTAGAACCACCTCCATTTAAAACAAAATGTCAAGAATTTTCAAGTTTTCCTTAGAAAAATTTTACCAGTCAAATGCAGCTCACTTTTGCAAATGCGGTGCACAAATCCATAGTTGCGGTGCATATTTCATATGCGTTGCATATTTCCCACATCCCCTGTTAGCATACTGCACATGCGGTTCACTAAACCACATGCGGTCATTTCTAACAAATGCATTGTAGTTCATTAACCTACCTGTCTACATCATATGCGTTGCACTAATGCATATGTAGTTCACAACCACACATGCATTTATCCATAATGCAAATGCATTGCATAAACACACATGCGATGCATCATGCTTCACATGCGGTCATTCCCTAAATAGCCAAATCTAGCCCTAATGATTTTTTGCAAATGTGTCGTTTCGCAGTCAGATGCGACGAATACGACGACAGATGCGTCATTTACGATGCATAGCATTTGCTTAATTGTTTTTCTAATGCCTAGAAACATGTGCAAAAATAACTTTGACAAGTTCGTTTTTGAGTACATACTGGTGGTCCTGTGTCGGCTAGCCTCCTGAATGTCTAGATCCGATAACCTTGATGTGCAGTGTACGGAATGGGTGCCTTTTCATAAGCCATTCAGAGCAAAAACTCCTCTTTTTCTATCTCCTCCAGGTGCAAATGAATTGAAATTTGACCTAATTCCTATTTATAGGTGGATTAAAAATGGCATTTCTTCAGCCCTTCTCTATTGGCCACTTAGCCTTTCAACTGCCAACAACCTGTATTCATTCGTATTAACTCCAAATTCATTTCCGTCAACTCCATAGCATTTCTGACTATCCAATTGACTTATTGGGAATATTTCCTGATTTGTTTTTACACTTTCAAAAATTGTCAATTTTCCTGAGGGGGCATACCTTAACTTGTTTCATGCTGGGGCACGATTGGGGCATATTTTCTTTGACACAACACCATACCAACATTGTATCAAAGATGGGCAAACTGTAGATACCGAAAATTGGTCTAGGTCTGCGAGTACACATTTCGACATAATTTTCTATAGTCCATGGTCTTGATTAATTAAATAAATCATATTTATTTAATTATGTCCCTAACTAATTAATTCTTCCCCCTTTATCATACTTTTCCAACTATAATTAAATATCTTTATTTAATTATTCATTTAAACCCCCTTTATCCATAATTAAATATTTATTATTTAATTATTTATATTATTCTCTTCAAACAGTCAAATTAAATAAATTACTTTATTTATTTAATTAAAGTCTTATTTTCGAATGTTGAATTAAATTAACATTTAATTCATATTTTAATGTCACATTCTTCTATCAGTCAGTTATCTAAGTCATTCACTCACCGTCAGACTCAAGATCTATTTTTAGTTCTCCAGTTATTGTTAGAGTAATAGTTCATTTGCCTTTATAATTAAATCACTTTGGTTTAATTATTAATGCTAACTATTATTCTATTCACTTAAGCTTGTCATTTATAGGTGCATAATAATTAATATGTTTATTAATTATTAATTGCACAAACCTAGCTTTCTCTAGCTTTAGGGTTTCTCACCTTATATGCTGCTTTTGTAATTATTGTAATTAATCTTTTTGGGAAATAATAATTCTGCTCTCACTCCGCTGAGATTTTCCAAACCCTTGCTTCTCTCTCTTTGGTCTCCATTCAACATTAGGTATTTTGCATGTAGGTGTTCTTGGAAAGCTGTGGATTTGCATTTATCAAATCCTACATGGTATCAGAGCCAGATCTACTGCAGCTTGTTCAGTTTTTTGAAAGATTTAGAGATCTAGGTTTGGCTGCACCAAATCTGTTTTCTTTTTCTAGTTTTTATTTGGAATAGGGGGGGTTTATTTTTTTGGTGCACTTTGAGCTCAAACGAACCTCACCGTTGAGCTCGCAACATCCAAAAACCCCTATTTTCATATAAAATTTGTCCGATTTGGCCACAGTCATTCTGGGAAGCAAAAAAATTACCAGGGTTGTACGACACAGTTTTCGAGGCAAAAAAAATAAAAAAAATTGAAAAAAATCAATTTTTAAATTGATTTTTAAAGGTTTTCAATAAATTTTTTGTGCTGCCAGTGTATAACTCGAGCGCCGTCGGTCCGCCACCCAGGCGCCACCGGGTTGGGCGGAGCCACCAGGCCGCCGCCGGTGGGCTGTGCAGCCCCCGTGGGCTTAACTCGGCTGGCCCCAGGTCATGTGGGTGACCAGCACCCTACCGACAGCCCCTGAGGGCTTACCCTGCAAGCAACAGGGTCACATGTGACCAGGGGCCGAAGGTTTTAAGCCCCTGAGGGCTGTGGAAACTTTTTTTAAAACCCTTTTGAGCAACTTTTAGGGAATCGGGCGTATTTTTTGCATACGATCTCCATTTTGTAAAAACAAGATATCAACTGAAAGCTGGTTCCGGCACTGTTCTGATGCTGTAGGAAATTTTTCAAAATTTTGCAGTTTGACTACATTTTTTTGCAGTCAAAATCTGATGAGCTTTTTGCACTTCGAGGGGCATAACTTGCTCAATTTTGCTCCGTTTTTCGAAAGCAAATAGGCATTGGAAAGGTGGTTCTGTGATCTTTCCAGATCTGTAGTTTATTTCACCATAAAATTCTTTAGGTACTTAGAGATTTGTCTCCATCATATACTGCTTTCTATAGTTTTTTGGCTTTCAGTTTGTACTGGGGATTAGTTTTTTGCATTGTGGGGAGGTGTTTTTTCCTACTTTCTGTTATTTACATCAGAAAAATAGAATCTTCAAACACCAAAAACAAAAAACCCCTTTTGCATCTTCTGTCTAGTTTTGAAAGACCACTTAATAATAAAAAAAAAACACATTCAGAGCAGTTGAGGCACAGTTCACAGCATGGCCAACAGATCTATTGAGCTTCTCACACCACATAATTATCACACTTGGAAGGGTCGCATGATGACACTTCTTCAGTCTCGAGGGTTATGGTCCTGTTTGGATGCGGTTCAACCTCCATTGACTCGCACCTTTGAGGTTATGCAGCACAGGAATAATATGGATTAGGCTATGGGATTGATTGCTTTGCACATTTCAGACAGTCTCCTATTTCATCTTGAAGGGTGTCTCACACCTAGGGCCTATTGGACCAAGTTTGAGGGACTTTTTGGCACTATCAACGAGTTTAGAGCATTGCAGATTGAGGCAGAGTTGACTTCACTTGTACCTAATTCTTTTCCCTCCATTGAGGACTTTTTGATGAAATTCAAACAACAGAGATCTCTTCTATAGGGTTGTGGTAAGGTTAAGACTGATATAGAGTGTATTTACTTGATTTTGTCAAAACTTCATGGGAACTTTCAGATATTCTCATCTACCTTCCATTCCACTATGGATGTCTTGGGTGCACATTTTACCATGCCTTCTTTTGAGGTGTTTTGTGATCGCTTGACACGAGAGCAGGCTAAGATATCACAGTTGGATGCTCTCACAGGATCACCACACCAAGCATTGGTAGCACAGTCATATCAGGGGAAGCAGAAGCAGAAGCAAAAACAGAAGCCACATACCACAGAGCATTGGAAGGATTCGAGTTCACAGAAGACTTCTGATTCACCTTCTCCTAAGGGGGAATCATCGAAGAAAGATAGACCTAAGTGTGCTTATTGTACTAAGCTAGGACATGATGAGTCCAAGTGTTATGAGAAGAAGATAGATGGATATGCAAAACAAGTTTTAGATTTGACAGCTCTTCTTGAGAAGAACCATATTCATCACTCTTCTTCATCTACTTTAGGCGGGTCTTCTTCTTCACCATCATTCCAGATAGATGGATAGGCCCCACATAAGGGTCATGCATTATGTGCAACCACCAGTTCACATTCATCTAGATGGCTACTGGATTCAGGTGCTTCACACCATATGGCATCTTCTTAGGACATGTTCTCATCTTTTGAGGCTGCGTCCTCACCACACATATTGATGGGTAATAACACTTATATGAGTGTATGTGGGAAAGGTTCTATCGATATTGATGATGGTACATTCAATGATGTACTATGTGTTCCATCTTTGTCCACTAACCTTCTCTCCATTTATCAGATTGCTCACAGTGGGACAGGGAAGACAGTTGAGTTCACACCTGATTCAGTGCACATCAGAGACATTCAGACTGGCAACATTGTTGCAACAAGGATAGTTGATCATTCTTCCCAATTGTATGCATTCACACACTTTGGTCCACCATCTCCCTCTCTTTCTACAAGAGAGCATGTAGTATCTGAGGAGAAGTTCGGTCACTTGAACTTATGTGTTCTTCCATCTGTTCATGAGACTAGTGTTGAGACTTCTACACCTCTTCCTCCTGTTGAGATCACATTTGTTCAGCAGGATACCTCTTCAGTTGTGATTGACATTGTTGCTCCACTCATCGAGCCATCAAGTGCAGTTGTTGAGGCCATATCTAAGGATATTCCTTTCCTCACAGATGACAGATTCAACACACTTGTTATCCCTTCTTCATTGGAGATTCCATTTCAGGATCATCTTGAGTTGTTTGATTCACCATTTTGTTATTCATACACTCATGTTGCTGTTTCATTCTTCAGTGCGCATCATCCAGGACTTCCATTTTCACCTCACATCCAGGGATTTCCTCTTCTTCGACCGTTGGATTTGTTTCTTCCTCCAAGGCGACACATCGGTTTGATCATTGGCACAGGGGTTCTCTCATTCTGGGGGGGCTTTGGAGTCTCCACTCTCTCTCATGGGGGGGTATCTGATTGTATATCTGCATATGTTCTTGAGAGAGTCTCTTGAGACATTTCATTTGTACTTTCTTTTTGCATCTCTTTTTGGAGAGGAGTTTTTTTCCCACTAGGTTTTCTCCTTTTCTCCGTTTCATAGAGATTTCCTTGTACTTGGGTACCTGATCAGGCCTAGTTGCCGGGACCCAATTTTACTTTCATGCATTCTAGTTACTTTTGCTTTCTTGCACTAGTTTGTAGCTGCACTCTTGCTCATCTTAAGGGGGGGTGTTAGAGTAAAGTAATTAATTAACTTTACTCTCCTCTTAAGATTTCGCCTTGCACACATATTAGTCATTTAATAATTAATATTAATTATTAAATGTACTCACCTTTAGGATTAGGTTTTCCTTTTAGGTTTTGATCTCCTTTTATAAGGATTGATCTCTTGTATTTCTTTGATGCACTATTCATTTTTCTGGAATACATCTTGCACATTGTGAGAGCCGAACCCTTGTCTTGATCTCTCTCTTTCTATATGACAAGTCTTTTGCATGCAGGTATTGATCGGGTTTTGTGGATTTGCATTTCTCAAATCCTACAGTTATCTCTAAATTCAACACCAATTTATCTCTACAAGAAGACTCTCCATCACAACTAGTCGATTAACTAGTTCTAACTCTTGTTTGCATTCAAATGCATTATTCTTGAACTTCTAACTTTGGCTTTTGCATACAAAGTCTATTTCTTCCATTTTTGGAGATTAAGAAATAGAACTTGTGTTCTAACTCATGTTCTAATTTAGTCTCTATCTTCAATCTATTCTGCAGTCTTTCCTGAACTCGTGTTCTGACTCGTGTTCTAACTCATGTTCTATCTGATACAGAACTCAATCACATGGCATTCATCAATCTCATCCGTCGATCTCTCTTTCAATCTGAGCTAATCATTCAAAAACACAAAATCTATAAAATGGCCTATCATAATCATTATTCCTCCTCTCCCAAAATCACATACTTTTGAGAAGAGATTGAACTTTGATATTTTTCTTAGACACTTGACAATACTATACTTGCATTGAAACACATAAGTCTGAGGGCAAGAATACTGAAAAGGAAAAATGGAGAAGAACAATCAAGATAATTCAAAGGGATGAAAGCATATTCGGTGAGATCATTTTGGTTTATTTCCTCATTCTTTGTTGTTAGATTTTAGATTTTAGATTAGGATTTAACTTTGTTTATCTAGTCATGCTTGTAGAAAAATCTATGATGTTGCAGATAGGATTATTTTCCTTGATAGCAATAAATACAAACTCATCTCCACTTGCATTCCCTTTATTAGATTCATCATCTGTCACACCTTCATCAACAACATAATAACACTTCTTTTGAAATTTAGGCTTGTAAGGTTTTGGCTTAGGAACTCTTTCATGACACCCTGATGCAAAATGACCTATCTTGTTGCAAGAAAAAAAAATTATAGGAAAATTTCCTTAATACTTACCTTCTCCTCTGGCTTCCCTTTTAAAAATAAGTGTTTCAATCTCATTCAATTCTCTTTCTTCTTCTTCAATTTGTCTCATCTCTTCCTCATATTTGAATACCTTTCTAGAAGAACTTTTACCTAGATCATATATTTTCTTGTCTCTCCCAGAAGTAGTAGCTTTGAATGTAGATTATGTCTTGGGAAGGGCATCACCAAATTCACCCAACTCAAAAGTAGTAAGTTTACCAAACAACATATCTCTGGTTATATTTGTCAAAATTCAAAGCTCCTCAATGGTTGCAGCTTTAATTTTGCATGCATCAGGCAAAGATCTAAGTACTTTAGCAACAATCTCTTGTTCATCTACCTGTCCACCAACACATTTGAGACCACACATAAGTTCATTCACTCTTTTCATGAAAGTAGCAATATTCTCATCATTTTCCCTCTTCATCAGTTCATATTTTTCTTTCAGACACTAAGGCTTAGCCATCTTCACATTGGCATCACCTTCATATAAAGTTTCCAACTTTTTCTAGATCCCATAAGAAATTTTCAGATCCATAACATTTTTTGTCTCAGTATTAGTTAAAGCACTCAACCATGCTTCCTTAGCCCTGATGTTATATTCAACATCTCTAAGCTCAGCAGTAGAAGTAGGACCACCATTGAGGAATAACATACCTATTACATGTAATGTGCTACTAGGATTCACCAATGCATCTCAGATAACACTCCCTTTGAGTCTTCCACAAAGAATAATTTGTTCCATCAAATCTCCGAATAGCCTTCTTGTATGTCTCCATCTTGGATCACCTTAAGCTGTAAAAATTCTTCCAAGGAACCTACTTTGATACCAATTGTTGGCAACACAAGGGAAAACAACTAAGATAGGGGATGAATCAGTTGCCACATAATTTCAAACTTATTAACCTTATTAACCTTAATTATTAGATCTGATTATTAATAGTGAAAGCATGAATCAACAACACATTAGAACCACACATAACACTAAGATTTTTTTTCTTGGAAACCCTCTTATGGGAAAAACCACAGTGAAGGTTAATTTTCAAGTTATACCCTATTAAAAGTATAGGAAGAATATACGGGGAATGCACATGCATCCAGGTGCACTACCTAGAGCACACTGCTCAAAGGAAGACTCACTGTCTTACATAAAATATTCAGATTAAAACCATCTGAAGAATTTGAACTAAGAAATTAGCTTTCGCAAAAGCTTGATTACAGTTTTGGTTAAGCACATGAACACTTCTTCACACTCTGATCTACCTTTGAATGATCTAAACCTTTTTTGTACATAGGACTCACACACTTTACATCTCACATACATCACACACTTCTCAAATGAATAAACAATTTCTTATATATATTCACAATAAGAAATTACATTGCTTTATGTTGGCTTCAACAAAATAATAAAATGAATGCAAATTTTCGGCTAAATTCATAAACAATTCTCAATGCACACCAACCAAAGTTAGACACAACATAGTAGAGACCCAAAACAATATCCTCAAACATGAAATACCTTCAAATATTCTTCCTCAAAGATCCGCAACATGCTTCAAACACCTTGTCAGCCATGAACATGAAAAACATGAACATTCAAGAGAAAATATCAGATTGTGAGAACAATGATCAATGCAGACATGCAACACAGATATAACATGATCTCGAAACATCCATGAACACCACAGTAAAATATGCAACAACTCAGATTACCATAATCGCATTATCTTCTTCCATGAACACCATTTGCAGTAACATAATAGGTGTTAGAACACAAAAACTTATAACCTCTTCAAATCTTCATGCGCGGCTCTGAAAATTTAAGAGTAGAAACTAGATAGGCTTGAAAAAAAACCCTTTAATCTGCAACATCTAATCATGAACATACTGAACTTTATACCATACTGATCTTCACTGCTTCATAGACAACCTGTAACATGTTTATTACAATTTTCTCAATATCCTCGACATATACAACCTTAAATGCATCAATGCTAATAGTGTTGAAATCAATGACAACCATATATCAGAAACTTGACCACAACATCCAACCCATACTACCAACAAAGAGAATATCAACAAAATTGCAGCATAAGAATGTTTACCTTAGTAGAATGCGGAGTCTCCCACATAGTATGCCACAAACAAAATAATAGTAGGAAACAGAATTAAACTCTATCAAAGATAAATTTCTTCTCACAAAAAAATACATCTCAAGATCAAGGATATAGTTGTCTGAATGAGTCATGAAAAAATGGTTAAGAGATTAGAGTCATATAAGATCTTGCAGTGAACTCCAGACTCAAATACTAAGACACTAATCCATCATAAAAGAGTATTACCGACAGAGAACAACTTATGATAAACCAAGAAGACTTCCCATATAGTTATCACAATGTTGACATTAATGAAAACATAGGAACAACCAACACAACCATCCATACTTCATGTTCATGTTGCAAAGCTTCCAATAATCTCCCCCTTTGGCATTGATGGCAACAAACATTTTCCAGTATACCACAAATGAATACTCTGACTCCCCCTATCAAAATCGTTCTTCATAAAAATGTTTTTCCTTTGTCTCTCTATCTCTTTATCTCTCCCACTTTGACATCAATGACAAAGGAAGGGGTCTAATATATATGTAAATATGTATCAAAATGTAACCATAAAGATATGAACACAACCTTGAACTAACCTAAAGAAGAGCCTTTGAGACTCTCCAAGATAGCCTTCTACGATGATTGACCTTCTTCCCATGAACCTTTTTCACTTACAAGAGTCTTGTAAAATATCTCAAGTTTAGTTAAAGACTCTACACCATATGTTAAAGCATTGGGACTAAGATTAATCTTTGATAATTCACAAATACAACCAAGAGCACTAGAAACAAAAGTATGTTTGATTTTAATCATGTCTCCGAGTGCCAAAAATTTCTTGATAACATCTATCCTTTGATCCTATAGAGAGAATAATTTGTCCTAAAGTTATACAATGTAGGACCACCTCTGATTATTTTTATCGTTTGCTAACCTATATGTATCTACTTGAGTTCTCAACAAAGATTCACTCATCCTTATCTCATTTCTCATATCCAGTGTAATTCCAGACCAATCTAGGCAAAAAGAAAGTAGTTCATGTGCCTCTTTTTCACAACCTTGTACACTCTCGAATCACTTCATTGCATGAATATGTGCATTCAAACATTTTCCTTTGATATCTTCCAAATTTCCTTTCTCAAACCTAATTCCAGCAAACATTTCAAGTCTAGAGATGTATACCTTCAAAGAATTAATCATGCTATGGAGTTCTCCACAATAGAAATAGATGAATCAAAATTAGCATCAGAAATAACCTTCTACAATTCTTCCAAAGATCTTTGAATATTTATTCTTTCATGCTCATGTTTAATCTCACTTTCTTTTGCACCTTCTTTCTTAACAACACTCTTCCTTTTCTTCCCTATTCTGGTCATGCTACCAAAGGTACCTTCTATATTGAGATCCTTAGGGATTTCCAAAATAATTTTAGCATATTTATCATCTTCATCATCTAACACTTCATAATCCAATTTAGATATCCAAACTAACCTTGATTCAACTACTTCCATGTGACATAAATTGGTAGACACAAGAAAATTTATGCTTCTGGAGTATCTTTCCACAAAACTTACTAGAATCCTAAACGTTTTGTTCATCTTCATCTAAAATGTTCCAAAGAATGCAGCAAGGGAAGATTCTTGCACATCTAAACTACCAAAATTTATCATTAAGTTCTTGACTTGATAGGCAATAGGCTTTGAATTTGACCATTCTATCCTTCCTATTACCAGTAATTCTCTCAAAAAGAAAAAGAGTAAAAAAACAACCAAATTATCATATCAGAATGTATTCTTCTTACTCTTCTTAATATCCTTTAAATTATTCAAAAGATGTATACGAAGTAATTCACACAAGTCGTATTCCATACCTATTATTACCATATCAATAGTAGTATGCAGCACAACAGTAGAAATTGTAAGGTCATTGTTAGGGATACAAACTTTGTGACCGATGACCATAGTAGCATACCTTATTATTGGATCAACAACTCACATTTGTAACCTTAATTATTTATTTTTCATCCATAGCCTTTAGTTTGGGAACTGGTCCAGAGGAACACGAACCAATCACATCTCTAATAGCTTCTTTGGAAATCAAATGTGCCTCATCTATCCATAGAGATTCATCATGAATTTTGTTCAAAACTATTTGAATATACTTCTAAAATTCAAACAAGGGAACTTTCCTCCAAACATCCAACTTTTTCTCAACTAATATTCTTCAAGCATCATGTCTCTTTTTTAATTCACTTTCCCAAAGCACATTCAGCTAAACTGATGACTTCTCTCCAAGGTAAGTGCAAGAAGTTGGGTCCACGAAGAGGGGAAGTTTTGGCCAAAAAAAAAAGTCTCACAGAAAACGCGTATATGTTATTAAAAAACACGTAAGCATTATTAAAAAACACATATGCGTTATGCATTGGGTTCCCGAGCCTAAAAAAATGCGTATGCGTTATAAAACGCGTACGCGTTATAAAATGCATACGCGTTATAAAATGCATACAAGTCATTTATTTAAAAAAAATACCTTTTAGAAACACGTATGCGTTTTTCTTTTTAGAAATGCGTACGTGTTTTTCTTTGCAAAATGCATACGCATTTCTAAAAAGTATTTTTTTTTTAAATAATCAAACAAATAAAGAGCGCATATGCGTTTTGTAACGTGTATGCATTTTTAAAAACTCATACGTGTTATTAAAAACTTGAATCTCCAACCCACTTGCAGCCTTGGTTTTAGGTTCGGGAAAGGCTTGGCAATCCGAGCCTTAGCCTTTGACCTGCAACTAAAAAACTAAGGCAGATTAAAGAAGAATGTCCATCTTTGATAGTATGGTTGATGGATTTTTTTTCTGAATCAATCTATAAAATTAAAACCCATTACAGAACACGATTTCTAGTTTCCAAATATATAATTTTTATTAATATTGGATTATATTTAATATTTTTAAATTAATTTCAAAGCAAACTAGTCCTTAAACATGAAATATCAGACTTTTTTGGTTTTCTAATAACTTTTTTTTGTAAAAAAAAATATATGACATCAATCTTTAGACAATTCTTTACAGAATGAAAAAAAAAGTTTCAAAAAATGTTTAGTTTAGGTCAAATTATGTTGTCTGTACACGTTGATTTTTAAAAATAACAATTAAGGCCAATAAAAATTTAATAAAAAAAAAATATTCAACAAAAAGTTACAAAAAATATTCCTCATCAATCTTCATGTTGTTAGCTCTCTTTCCTCAAAAGGAATTAGCAAAATACTTTTATTTGGGTCAAAAAGTGGTGTCCATACACGTGCATGGTATGGTAAAAAAAAAGGGACTTTTAAAAAGTGGTTTTTATAGATCCCTATCAAAATTTAATTTCTACAATTTGGGTATTTGAATAATTTACATATTTAGAAACTAGATTCAAAATTCAAAATTTCATACTACTGATTTTTTTAAAAATTCATTGTGTAAGTGCCTCAAATTTTTAGTCCAAGTGTGACAAATTATGAAAAACAACAAAAACACTTCCACTTTTTGAACTTTTTGTGGACCCAACTTCTTGCATCAGCCCTCCAATCTTACTATAAACATATAAATAAATATATTTTTTAGGAAACACTCTCAGAGGGATGCAAGAGAATACACCAATAGACTCTTCTGACACATTCCTCAAATATCTCTTTAACCTAGCTTTATCCACAAAATTCAAAATATTTAGATTATCTATAGCATTAAAAGTGAAATATTGTGTAAAAAAGAATACCTCTAATAATGCCAACAAGAAATGTATAGATATCATGCTTCCGGATCTCAATTAAAATCCATCTGTTATCTTCTTCAAACTCTGAAACTCTGAATTTCCTTCTAAACTTTCTTTGCACATTTCTCTAAAAATATGTCATTAAAATTATCTGAATTGTTCATTTCATTCTGAATGATTTTGTAATAAATGCTTCAACTTGCAGGTAGATTTCCTTGAAAATTATGTACACCTCCATTCTTTCAAATTTTGTAGACTTCATCATTCACACATTCCACTGAGAAAATACCTTGACCTTGTTACCACATTAAGTATACTTTTGTCATGATATGACACAAGTATCAATGAGGGGGTTTATTAGATTTTATGATAATTGCACCCCCTTAGCCACTTCTTTTATTTATAGATCAACGAGAGTATCTGCACAGGAGGTTGGCACAAATAAGACTGATGATTCCTTTCTCTAAATCCTTTTCATTTCCTTTCTTTCTTCTTCTGGATCAAAGGTTTGAACATTTTTTTTGCTAGATAATATTTTTCTTTCTTTCATTGTTACGATTAGGGTGTTCTAGATTGCTGCACTTACAAAAAACAACATTCTTCTTTCCATTTTCCCTTTTATCCAACAGACTAACTTTATATCCATTCTTCTTGCTCTTAGAACATTTTTCAAGGAATGATAGTGAATCATTCACTTTACTTTTGTAGTCCTTTGCCTTATGACCAAATTTATTGCAGGAATAAAAAATACCATTAAATGATAAATACCTTTTAGCATCATATCATTTGACAAGAATTTTTTTTAAATTTCTTCTTCCCTCCTTGAATTTTTTATTTTTGTACTGCATCTTCTTTGCTTTAGAAC